>CAIGRF010214808.1:34595-59953 GCA_903798235.1 Fraxinus ornus
GACACGTTTCTGCAAGGCGTCGATTATTTCTTTCTGCTACATCATTTTGTTGTGGCGTGTTTGGACATGTCAATTGATGGTGTATTTTATGTTCTCTTAAATACTGGGAGAATTCCATTGATGTATATTCTCCCCCATTATCCGTGCGTAATCACTGAATCTTATTTTTTACTTTTCTTTCTACTTTTTCTTTAAACTCCTTAAACTTTATAAATGTCTCAGATTTTTCTTTCATAAAGAAAATCCAAACGTATCTTGAAAAATCATCGATGAATGTCACCATGTAGCACATCCATTGATTTGATGGTTGCTTGACAGGTCCAAACACACCGGAGTGTATCATCTCCAATGGTTACTTTGCTCTATAACTTGACTCATGATATGGTAGCTGATGTGCTTTACCATATTGACAGCCAGCACGTATCATGTCATCTCTGATCTTGATTTGAGGAAGACCTTTGAGCATCGACTTCTTCATCGTCACTTCCAGCTTATGATAACTGACATGTCCCGCCTCTGTATCAGCTTCATCACAGCTGCTTATATATTTAGTGATTTATATCTTACGTTCGACCTGTACATGAATATACGACTCAGACTTGGGGGTCTATTGTTACACTCATATATTACGTGGTATTGACTATTTAATTACAGTGAACTTATTTAATCAAGTCGGATATTTTTGGCCTAATCTTGGTCCGACCTATTAGGCCCACATGCCCATTTACATTTCATATATATATATGTGATTCATTTTATAATTAAGGGGGTTCTCTAACCCTATCCAAATCCCCCTTTATTCTCTTGCACTCTTTTTCCCTTTCGTCCGGCCGTTAACTTGATCGTCGGAATGCAAACGATCGTCAGACCTTTTTCTCTATCGACGGTCTTTGCCTTCTAACGAAGTGTTCAGTGTGCAGGTGATGTCCACGTAGAGGAGATGTGGTAGAGATTCTGTTGTGATACTGGTAACTTAGTATTGTTACATTATTACTGCTAGCATATATATTATATTATTGTTGTCGAGTACGTATTTCACATCACTTGCTTCATATTAACAATATTATTGCATTGAGCAGTGCGAGCATATAACCTACTACAATACATGGTAGACTCTCTAAATAATATATCTTGGTGACATTTGATATGTCATTATTCACCTTATCGTCATGTTTAATTTGAGGGTAAATGGACCCCAAATTTATTTGGTATATGTGAAGTGGATATATTGTATTGTATTACATGATTGGTTTAGTCCATATTAAAAAGGAGATGCTGCCGAAATTTCAACAAATTATATGCGGTATCTACTTTTTGAGGCGACTCGTAAGTCCTCGCTTATTCAAACTCACATAAATTTTCTGAGACAGTTCGTAAGTCCTCACTTAGTGGAGCAATTTATATTCTCGAGGCAATTCGTAAGTCCTCACCCATTTTGTACCAATGCATATTTTTGAGGCGTTCGTAAGCTCTCACTTATCTGAGCTACTTATATTTTTAAGGCAATCGGTAAGACCTCACATACTGATAGCTTGTATTTTAAAGTCCGACTCTCACATGAATGTATGACTCGGATTTGGGGGTCTATTGTTACACCTATAAATTACGTAGCATACGCTCGACGAAGAGGATCCCACATTGGTCAGCTTGACTATTTATATTTCAAAATTTGACCCGCACATGAATGTACGACTCAGACTTGGGGGTCTATTGTTATACCCCATATATTACGTGGCATTGACTATTTAATTACAGTTAACATATTTAATCAATCCGAATATTTTTGGGCCTAAGCTTGGGTCCCCCATTAGGCCCACATGCCCATTTACATTTCCTATGTGATTCATTTCATAATTAATGGAGGTTCTCTAACCCATTTTCAAATCGCTCTTCCTTCTCTTGCACTCTTTGTTTTTTTTTTTTTCGTCTGATTGTTGACTTGATCGTCGGAGTGCAAACGGTCGCCAGACCTTTTTCTCAATCGGCGGCCTTTGCTTTCTAACGGGATGTTCAGTGTGCAGGTGATGTCCAAGTAGAGGGGACGTGATAAGGATTTTGTTGGTTCATTTTTTGAGGTCAACAAAAGGAACCATTAGTATAGACTAAGTAGTGACAAGTGAAGGGGTTTCGAAATTACAATATTTGTGTTATAAGACTATTCAAGAATAGGTTCAAGAAACACAACAGATTATCCATGTCAACGTTCAAAAGAAATATGGGGACAATATTCGTCATAAATCTAGAATCTTATTATTTATTAATATCCTACTCCGTTCGGGATTCACGAGAGGGGCAAAGTTGCAAATAAACACTAAAGGTCATCCAACTTTAAATAAAGTTTTATTTTGATCATCTAACTCATTTTTTTTTCTTCCCGAAACTCATTTCCGTTTCATTTCCGTTTAGTGTTAAAAATCGTCTTCAACGGCACAACTTCCATTTTAAAAGCACGAGTTTACATTGATATTCATTCTAGAGAGAAAACAAGTACCGTTAAAAGTTCATATAAGAAATGTTTGACGTGTGGAAGACTTTAGACTTTGTGACGGAAGTATTATTAGCCTATAATCTGAAATGAATTAAAACATCATTAATGCATTTGGAAATTAAATAACGTTATTCTTATTTTTTAAAATTGTATTTATTAATATTAATAAACTTAATTGTTCATGCCATTTCAAGTTAATTATATACGTAATATTATTATAATTTTTAATTATATATAATAGTTTTTTATTAATTTTATTTTAATAATTATGATATTTGTGTTTCATGGAAATTAATTGATTTAATTTTTCAGAAGCCCTAATTTTTAGGGTAATTATATTCGTGCCACAAATTTTATTAGGTACACCATATTTCAGTTATGCTTAATCCTCAATTTTTGCCCATGAAAATCCTTGTATCTCAACTTTTTTAACATGTTTTTATCCTCGACATTCCACTAAGCAACCTCGCCTCCAATAATTGTTTCTGTCCAAAAAGTTTGTTAGGAGAGCGTAAAATGACTAGCATTTGTATAAAAATGCTATAAAATATCTATACTTCATTTCAAAGTACACAAATAGAATATTTTGACAAAAATTATTATCAAGGACAAGAAGTAATAACTAATGGAAAATTGAATATAAGAAATGGACGAAAAATTTTAGGGATATAAGTATTATGATAAGAAAAGATTGATGACTTTAAGTGCAATAAAATGTGATAAAACAAATAAAATTTGTGAATTATTTCTAAATAAAGCATCTGGACTGGTATTTCGCTGCTGTGATGGGCCACATATTATTATTATTTTTTTTTGGGAAAAGTTCATATATAAGTAAGGTGTATTCTTTACCTCAATTCAAAAGTAAGGTAAATAGTTTGAAAATTCAAAAATCATGTATGGATTTAATTAATTAAAAATATTTATTAAATAAAGATAATAAAGTTGCAGTTTGTAATTAATTGTCACATATTCATACTTATAAGTTACAAATTTATTTACTGATCACATATTGTCAAATTAATTCGTCACGGGTTATTTCGTGGTCACATATCAAAAATTTTGTAGGTCACATTATTTCGAGGTCACATATCANGGCCGAAGTTGTCGCCGGTCACAGGAATAGTTGCCGGAGCAGTGGGTGTGGAGTGAGTCAATTATATTATATTACAGTTAAATATTTAATTTAATAGATTAATTGTAAAATATAATTAATTAATTCATGAAAAAACATGAGTTTTATAAATTTAAACATTGAGGTATGATTTTTGATTTCATGAAAGATAATACCTGATCCATGAATTTTTCCCTTTCTGTTATTTCCTCTTTTTTTAGCTTAGGTCAGGCGCCCATTTATATAACAAGCCCAATTTCATCACGTAGCCGTAGCTTCGAATGTATAAGACGGCTTCAAACCGCCAAAACGATCAAAACAAGTTTACAGATACTTATTTTATTTTTCTCTTTGAAGTGGAAAGGAATATTTCTTTTCCATAATTTTCTACTTCTCCTGCATTTTTCTGAATCTTCTTTTGGGAATATATTCGTTAAACCCAAGATTTCATAAATTTTCACTCAGGTACATTTCTCATATTTTCTTGAAATTTCTAGGCGCTTTTTGTTATTATTCCTTTTTTTTTTTATCTGTCATTTTTGATATTATGGGTTAATGCAATCTATAATTGCAGTTCTGAATCTTTGATAAAATCCTTTTATGGGTATTTTTGAAATTTCTAGAAGTTGTAGTGTTTTATTCATTGATGATAATCTGTTTTGATTCTACGTGGTTGTTGATTTTCTTTATTAATTCGTTTTATATTTTGAGTTCCAATGAATCTATGATTGTCAGTTTTTGTTCTATCCTTGTTGTCTCTTTGTCAGTTCAATTTATAGTTGCCGTTTCAAATCTTGGGTAAACTATTTTATCTGATTTCTCAATTTCTTGAAATTTTTATGGACTCTTGTATTTTATTTATTGATGATTGTCAGTTTTTGTTCAGTGGTTATTGAGTCTCTGTATTGATTCACTGCATGTTTGAAGGTCCATCTTGGATAAATTCATCGTGTTTGAAACCTCAATTTTCTTGAAATTTTTGGCAGCATTTCCTAGCGTCTGTAAATTTCTTTTGATACTCAAATGTTTAATCATTTGAGAGAATGGTCATTTTCTGGTTCTTTACCCCCCTTTCTTGGATTTCTTCATTTAACATTGATTGCATTTTAATTAAATCTTTAAAGTTTCAATATAAGATGTAGAAAACTCATGCATGAAATTAATTATATAGATAAAAGAGAGGGGTCATCTGATGAAATCTGTATTCCTCCGTGGGGTGAAATGGTTTGTGCTTTAAATGATTTTTGTAATTCATTTTTGCTGTCTCAATAGGTTCATAAATGGAATTGTTGATAGAAACTTGAAATATAGAGAATGCGTTGTATATTAAGCATGAATGACATTTGCATGATACATATTCAGTTTTCACATTTGACGAATACGTGACTTTGACAGAGGCAATCAAAGAGAAAAATTGGGTTCGACTCCAAAACCTAAAGAAGGCTTTCGTATGCATCCACCACAGCTGGCAAATCCCTTCTAAAATGTCGAGGTATTTGTTTGACACCTAAGCAATATTACCGGTGAACTGGCTTTAACATATAGAGTGAGATTTGAACTCGAATGTTTAATCATCTTATTTATCATGTTGTAATGAATTTACACGGTGAATTGGTAATATGATCAACTGTTCCGAATCAAGGCCATACAATACGTATCCTCGCAAATGATAGTTAGAATACAGAAACCCCTTTAGAATACATGTAAACTTGCACTAGAGAGAGGGAAATTTTCAAGTATAGACTTGGCCCTAAAAACTGATTCTCTGTGATAATGAAAATGCTTTCTCCTCATTAAAGGGAAACCAGTTCTCAACAGGGAGAGAGTGATGCAATAGCCATTGAAACCACAGACTCGTCTACTGGGAACAGAAGTGTTTATAAACCGCTGAGGAAGAGTGATACAATAGCCATTGAAACCTCAGGCTCGTCTTCTGGGAACGGAAATGTTTTTAAACCACTGAGACCTAAGTTTTGGAGAACAAGAATATGTGGTTACTGGGAGAGAGGTCAATGCTCCAATGGAGACAAATGCTGGTATGCTCATGGCCAGTCAGGTATATTTTAAATGCACATAGCAAACTTATTATTCTATCTGTTTTCTTAATTTAATGCATTATTTGTTGTTCATACACAAATTCTGAAACAAACCATTATCAAAATGTATTGTGCTTAGGAACAATATTTTTCAAGTAATATGCAATATTTCCTCAAGCTGGGATCATCCTTTCAATTTATTAGTTTCTCAACTCCCACACTTTCACTTTTGACAGTTGCAGCCGCACGATGCTAGTTTTGCAGCAGATCCTAGACTAAATTCCACTCCAATTCCTGCACAGCCTCTCTCTGCTCCTGTAATTGATTCCTACAAAAGTAATGCTGCTACTTCTCGTCCAACTCCAGCACAGCATCGCTCCGTTCCCGTAACCGGTTCATCCAAAACTAGTGCTGCTAATTGACTACTTCTCGTCCAATCCCAGCACAGCATCACTTTGCTCTTGTAATCCGTTCATCCAAAACTAGTGCTACTATGGCGACTGGTGTTTGTGCAAGTAACTTTCTTCCTACGTCAGCTGGAGTTTGGCCAAGGGGAAGTAGATATTTTCCTGAAGGTAAGAAAATCGAGGGAATTTATGCTGATTGGCTGGAAAATGAGGACGATGATGGTTGCAGCTAAAAAGAGGGATGAACATTGGCGCTATGATTGCCAATTACTAATATACACAAAGCGGTATAGCTACAAGTTTATGATCTTAAAGTGTCACTCGGATGGAATGGAAAATTATGATCTCATGGTGGTTAATGGCTCTTACTCTAAATCCCAAAGGGAACCAATGCTGATGGTACTATAGGCCTATAGAGATTTTTTCTTTCTTTCTTTTTAATTTTTGGTGGACGACTAGTAATCAAGTACAATTCTAGTTTGCGATCTATTTTTTCAAGAACGAATAATGTACATTGTGCTTGCTTATAGTTGCAGTATAGCATTTTCGTAGTGATTGGATTACTAATTCCTAAAATAGTTTTCTCCTTCACTTCATCACTTGCAGTGCTGCTAATATGTTTTTGCTCGTGTTAAACGCGCAAGCAGGTTCTCATCTGCCTATATACTGTTGCGTTAACTCTTGACTATTGTTCAATTTACTGCAAACCATACCCTCTCTGCATAATGGTATGACTACTTTACAGAAAAATAGAAGAACCGATTTGCACCAAACATGAAATAACAGGGACTAAAGTATCAAGAAAAATCGAACCCAAGTGCTCCGAATGATATAATTTGGCGACTCCAGATGCAAATTTCCCTTCTATATAATACTACATAAAAATAGAACTGCAAACAATTTAACTCGTAAACTAGATTATTGGAATTTTTTTTTTTTTTGATAAACTATTTAACTCTTAAAACTACAGTATTTTAACAATTAGCTGTCGGTACAATTTACTCATCATGATTTTTTATTTAAAAATTTCAATTATTTTGTCCTAATCGAGCTATTATATTCTAGAAAATACATACAAAAGTAGGATTCGTTTGATAACATAATTGGTTGCATGAATAAGATATTTTGATTATCTTAATACTAGATGTTGAGTCCCAGATTGATTAACATTTGAATATATATATGTGTGTGTGTGTGTGTTGGATGGATAACCTTATCTCGTTTCTTCAATATTTAACCTAATTTTGTACTTAAAACGCCTTATTAAAGAAATAAAAAATGGATTTTCCGATTAATTATAATTTTCGCAAGTTCTATGATTAGATGCTGGGATTTATTTAATTTGTTAATAATGTGAACTATCAAAATAATGGATTAGACATGTAGATGCTGGGATTCATTGAAAATAATGATGTGTAACGAGATTTTTGGGCTTCATGTTTATGAGTTATCTGTTCTAACTTTGTTTTTGAAACGGCATAATTAGTTTTAACGTTTCTTCCTAAATCTCGGCTTTTACCCAACCAAGACCTTAATAGGAGCCCTTAGTCCCCATGTACATAAAGAAGGCTACCGAAATTTGGCCAGAATACACACAAATGAGTGGGGACCCACCATGTATTTAAAAAAAATGCACGGAACCCACAATTGTGTGTATGCTGACCAAATTCTAGTGGCTTTCTTTCTATACATCCAGCCCGGTTGTAATGGGACCTAGACGGCTAGACGCCTGGTGCCAACAAGTAAAATGAATCATAACTTATTTTGGGGGCCTAATTATTAGACCTTCCAGAGTTATCAATGAATTTGTTTTCTAAATCCCATCAAACCAATACGTAGCATAATACATGTGATGTAATAAACAGTAATCTTACTGCATGGACAAGTTGACATTGATCATCATATCACTAGTATGATGATCAAAAAATAAAAATAAAAAACAAAAAAAATGTTTAGTACTAGAGTATTCATTGTTGCTTTATCTTCCTTAAACCATAAATTTAATGAAGCATTTAAAAAATTGGTTAGAATGTACCTACTAGTTAGTAGGATGCTTTCAATAGGTTATCATTACAAGTTACTCATAGAGAGTGAATGCATCTACTTTTCTCAACCATATGAATATGGCGCCACATGTCGATTACGTAAACTATTGTGTGAAACATTTTGTACATCTAGCATAGTCCATGAATAAAGTCAATTCTAAACTAAATAATTTTACGAAAAAATTGATAGTAACGTAAGAGTTACTTTCAAAATTATAGTTTTTTAAGGGAAAATAAAATAAAATTATTCAAACATGTTTGGGCTAAAAAACTATACTTTATTATGGGAACAATNATTGAATCTAATAACATATTTATTAAAACATCTGATTTTTGAAAAGAATAGCTTCTCACCTGATATTTGAATATAAATCTTGAAAAGTAAGGTTTCACGTAATTTTTCCCTTTATTATTGCCAACTTGACTTAAAATAACACACCCAAATTAAATTAGTGAGATGTAGAATCTTTCTTATTCTATTCAGTGTTCAATTATATTTAGGAAAATAGAGAGTGAAGGTGGACAATAAAGTTGCTTTCTTTCTTTAATTAATTGTAATCCATTCAACAATGTAGGTAGTGAGTGGATCTTCAACATATAATTAATTTGAATAAATAATTTTGTATTGAAATAGTAATAATTTGCATTTTTTTAATTAGTTTATTCATGAATTATTGCTAGACCCTATTTGATAAAGCTTTTTGAGATTACAAGTCCATGAGTCCTAAGAATACTTGTATTTAAAATGTGAAATTAAAAATGAAGTTTGATCAACTTATAATCTCAAAAAGACTTTGTCAAACATGGTCTTAATTAGAAGAATAACAGCAAATATAAATAATAGAACATAAATATATAAATTGAACTCCTTTCCATTCATGTACCCGGATCCGGATCGAAATAGTCTATCTGGCCGAAACACAAATCTTCCATACAAAATTCTCAGAGCCTGCAACTGATCATTTGTTTAATCAAAGCTCCCAAAAATGCCAGCTCTGACAACTAATAACATGCATAAATGCAACCCTAGTCCCTAGGAAAAAAAATAAAAAAGAAATAACCAGGATGGTGACATGGAGTCATGGAGATTATAGTCCTATGCAGCCGTAGACGGTGGTGGATATGATGGTGGCGGTGTCATTCGAGAAAACCAGTTTTGGTTAAAATGGCATTTCTTAGTTTGCTGAGATCTCTTCCTTTGAGGGTCCTTCCAACACCTTCCAACATAGAAAATGAAGCAATCTGAGTTCCGGCAAGCTTCTTGGCTAAATATTCGTGCGGCGGAACCATTTCTTCACCGTCTTCAGTCGCAAAATCATCATAGAATCTTTTCTTGGTACCATCATCAGAATCACATTCATCATCCCATAAATCCTTGTTTGACGAGTCCCTCTTTAAAATCTTGGACCAGTCGGGAATGTCCACCGGAGCCGATGACTGCCAGCCGGTGCCACTGGTAACCTCTTGTGCTTTTGGGATCACTCTTGGTGCAGAAGATAAACCCCATGCAGACGTAGACGATGAACTGGATGAATGTTCTTTGGCTTTTTTCCCCTTTAAAGAGAACTCCTTGAGTGAAGCCCACACCTCTGATTCTTGAAAATCTTCTTCTTCCAATGCTTTGCCTCTCCTTCGCAAATCTGCCATGGCTTGCAAATGCAAAAACCCAGAAATGCCACAAAACTGCTCTCACAGTACTCTATATAGATAAGATCGAAAGTGAAACGAGGTTGTCTGTTTGTGCGGCTAAAATGTTAAAACTTTTCAATCGAATTAATAAGAGAAAAAGAAGTGTGTAAGAGAATAATATCAGGAATCTACCTTGTCTTTGTTTCAAAACCCTCCAAAAAGAAGCAAACTTTTCACAGTTTTCTCGAATTAGCTCTCTGAATAGTTAACCAAACCAACAAAAAAAGGTAGCAGAATTTATGTGAAATAGCAGAAACTACCTTTCTGTGGCTTGCAAACTTCCAAAGAAAGTCACAGTTATCAAGGGCCTAAAAACGAGAGAAAAAGACAAAAACGCCACAGAGATATGCATCTATTGGCCATCTATACAGGAAACTGAAACAAAAAGTTAAAACCAAAATAATGGCCTTCACATGAAAATCTCAGTTTATTTACTCTTTATCTGAAAATATTAGACTCAAAGGTGAGTTTTTTAGTGTATAAAAAATCCAAAACACCCTCAGAAATTTGTGCATGGGGATGGATAAAAAAAAAAAAAAATGTTTGAAAGGTACACTTTACTTGGGAATAGGCTTTTAAAGAAACCCCTAAAAAAAGTGTGTCAAGATTTCAATATTTGCCCACTACAGTAAAAAATTTGGTTCTTGAAAGTAAGGTTTTACATTAAAGAAATGGTGTGTAAATATAGGAATTAAATTCATGAGAAGGGTTAAAAAGTATGTATTTTGATAGGGAAAAGTGGAAGAAAAGGATTGGTCAGTGATTTCTCTAGGCTTATCCGATTTATGAAGACAACTAAGCTTTGCATTATAGCAGAGAAAAGAAAAGGGCAGACTTTATTAAGATGCCTAGGAGAGGGTGCTAATGGAGTAAATGTACTTGGTTGGTTGATTGCACATTGAGATTTGTGGTGTGTATTGTTTTGATTTTGATTTAACTGTGACTCAACTTCTATCTTTTACAACTTTTCATTCTTCAATGCCACCCTCCCTCCTGGCTCATGGGATTATTGCCCAGATAACTGTGCAAACCAGCAGTACTATAAACAAGAGAGAGAAAACTTTTAAGAGCCAGAATTCAGTTCTATTTCCAGATTAATGAGTACTACTTTTAAGTGATGGAAAATGAACATCCCACTCATTCTCCAATAAATAACATTGATGCTAAGAGTGTGTTTGGTAGAGATTAAAATCGAATTAAAATTGAAAAATTAGTCTTGACTTTTATTAGACGAGTGAGACCCAATAACGACTATATTTTCAATTTTAATCCACTTTTTAGCTTTACCAAACAGACTCTAAATAATCCTACTTTTTAAAAGACTCCAATTAGAGTAAAAATATTATTTTAATTGTGTTCATTATCTGTTTAGGTGACGGTGAATCTCCTAACTTATTCTCATTAGAGAACCTTTATTGGAGAATAAGTGAAAAATAGCATTATCTAGTTTTCCTACTCAGTTATTCACCTTTAATTTATTTACTTTCCATTGTAACACACTTCTTTCGTAACGAAGGAGATCGTTATGTACTTTTTTCATACCTCTATTTCTATTTAGTACACAAGTATATGTCTTAACAGAAACTGTGCAATGATAAACTAAAAAAAACTTGCGATAAAACTAAAATACAAATTGTAATGCGACATATTACATAGTTCAGGGATTGACAACTTGGCATTTACTTCTCTTCCGGCCTATCCAAGAGAGAATTAAGCTCTTGTTTGGTACCGACTAAAATCTAAATTTTCAACTGCATATTTTATGGGTTCTACAATTTTTCAATCACACATTTTATCAACTTCTATTAAATTTTATTAAAAAATTGATTTTAATTCCCACGGAACATGGGCTAAGCATATGAATGTGGGTCCATAGTTTTGGCCTCGAGGGCTCATTAGACATACACACATGATCCATAACTTTTGCCTTGGGGATCAGGATCACTCAGTTATGTGGGGGATATATGGGGGGTGGGGGTTCATTTAAAGGTAGGTCTTAACTCAAATCAGAAGTGGCTTTAGATGGATAGGGACGCAAGTGTGGAGGTTCATGTCAACCTTTCGTTCTCCTGCATGTACTACCCTAGCATAGTACTACGTCCGTGTATGTAAGCCAAAGCATCTGTTTACGTTTGATACGTAATAATATTAAATAAAATAATTTTTTAGTTTCTTTTTCTTTCTTGATACTACAAATTATTGAAAGGGATATTTTCATGAATGTAAGATAACTGTGCAAACCAGCAGTAGCTGCAGTACTATAAACAAGAGAGAGAAAACTTTTAAGAGCCAGAATTCGGTTCTATTCTTATTTCCAGATTAATTATTTCTACTTTTAAGTGATGGGAAATGAACATCCCACTCATTCTCCAATAAATAACATTGATGCTAAGAGTGTGTTTGGTAGAGATTAAAATCGAATTAAATTGAAAAATTAGTCGTTATTGTTGACTTTTATTAGACGAGTGGGACCCAATAACGACTATATTTTCAATTTTAATCCACTTTTTAGCTTTACCAAACATGCTCTAAATAATCCTACTTTTTTAAAGACTCCAATTAGAGTAAAAATATTATTTTAATTGTGTTCATTATTTGTTTAGGTGACGGTGAATCTCCTAACTTATTCTCATTAGAGAACCTTTATTGGAGAATAAGTGAAAAATAGCATTATCTAGGTTTCTTACTCAGTTATTCACCTTTAATTTATTTACTTTCCATTGTAACACACTTCTTTTGTAACGAAGGAGATCGTTATGTACTTTTTTCATACCTCTATTTCTATTTAGTACACAAGTATATGTCTTAACAGAAACTGTGCAATGGTAAACTAAAAAAAACTTGCGCTAAAACTAAAATATAAATTGTAATGCGACATATTACATAGTTCAGGGATTGACAACTTGGCATTTACTTTTCTCTTCCGGCCTATCCAAGAGAGAATTAAGCTCTTGTTTGGTACCGACTAAAATCTAAATTTTCAACTGCATATTTTATAGGTTCTACAATTTTTCAATCACGCATTTCATCAACTTCTATCAAGTTTTATTAAAAATTTGATTTTAATTCCCACAGAACATGGGCTAAGCATATGAATGTGGGTCCATAGTTTTGGCCTCGAGGGCTCATTAGACATACACACATGGTCCATAACTTTTGCCTTGGGGATCAGGATCACTCAGTTATGTGGGGGATATATGGGGGGTGGGGGTTCATTTAAAGGTAGGTCTTAACTCAAATCAGAAGTGGCTTTAGATGGATAGGGACGTAAGTGTGGAGGTTCATGTCAACCTTTCGTTCTCCTGCATGTACTACCCTAGCATAGTACTACGTCCGTGTATGTAAGCCAAAACATCTGTTTACGTTTGATACGTAATAATATTAAATAAAATAATTTTTTAGTTTCTTTTTCTTTCTTGATACTACAAATTATTGAAAATATCTTTTGGTGCTAATTCTTGTGTGTATAAAGCTTGGATAATTAACGTTTAATACGTATAAAATAATTTTAAAATATGCTATTCGAACAACATATGTAGCACGAAACATAGCAGAAAGTGAAAAGTCAAGCCCAATCCATATGCATTGATGGTTATCAAAAGAATAATACTTATGTTACAATATCAGTCTAGGTGACTCTAAGTGTCATTAAATAAAATATATAATTTCACTACTTCACATAAACTATAAGTGACACTAAATTTCATTAACTTGATAATTTCAAAACTACATGTAGTAAAGAAAAATCTTATTTTTGGGTAATGCTAATCATGATATCCGAAATAAAATAGCATTAAATATTAAAGAAAAGCATTCAATACATTATCTTTGGGCACAAAGAGTTAGAGAAAGCATTTAAAATTTGAGGAAAAATTAGTGCACCTAAAATGACCAAAATATATTGAATAAATTTCACTTATCAATTCCCCCCCTATCTTATTAAAAAAAATAAAATACAGTTCATCTGTATTTACTATTTGGTTCGTAAATATAGAATTCGAATCTTATGCCAAGATCATCGATCATAGTCCACCACATTCTCTCCTATTGGAAAAGATACTAGAAATTGGAATAATAAATAGTAATAAATAATCAAGAAATGGTTGAACCACAAGAAAATTTACAACCAGCCAGAACGTGCTGGTGCTTTATTGATTTGAAATTGAACCATATGCTACTATACTGAATCTGCATTAAAATGATACCAGATAAGAAACTAATGTACAAACACTGTCTTGATTTCGTCTTTTCACTTTCGAGCAGCATGGTAAAGCTCCAAATAATCAAGTGCAGGTCGGTTCCACGACCAATCTTGCTCCATAACACACTTACATAATGAATTGAACCATTCCCGTCCATCGAACCAAGCAGTGATTGCTCTAAAAGTATCGAGTAGAAGTGAGTCACAGCCACTAATATGCAAAATGATAATTTTGTCTGTGGTTTGAGAATTTTTCTTTTTACAGAGCGCAATTTTTCGGTCTCCTCTATTTTTCCTCAAAATTAACCACAGTAAAAGATTTTTTTTTAATGAAATACTCTTTGGAAAAGTATAAAAGAAGAAATCTGAAATGAAAGCCAGGTGTGCATCTTTATGGCAAGTACTTAAAAAAGAGTAGACAGAAAATCGACTCACCTATTGAGAGAATAATCAATGCCAGCAGCATCTGCTCCGTCAAAATTGAACCCATTTGGTTCAAGACCGCGAGCTTGTGCTCGTTCTTTATCATGGTCAACATCAAAAACTGTATCGTAAAGTCCTGCAAGACAAATTTTATAAACAATTATTTACTCTCTTTTGTAATTATATTATGTTCACAACCAATTGGTAGTTGAGTGAAAAACTCTGAAGCAGACACAAAAAAGAGAGCAGCATTATTACTACAGTTTTGCTAATACCTATATGAGGCCCATGATACCATCCAATTTATAAACAGTTTCCACAGCAATACCAATATTCATTAATAACATTTACTTGTATGTATGGTAAGATGGATTAAACAATACTCGAGAGTATTATGAAAGAAAAAGAAGTTAAAATCTTGTTCATTGAGACTGTCCAATATGGTCTAATATTGTATACCAAACACGAACTATTGGATTACATTGCACTAGAAACCATAAAAAAACTACCCACCTCCAGTTTTACGAACGACAGCTATTGAACCATATCTCATTGCTATGAGTTGAGTTAGTCCACATGGTTCAAATATAGAAGGGACTAAAATGAAATCGGCACCAGCATATATCTGCATAATATTTAAAAGATCAAAAGTGAAGGTGTGCTACTGCAAACGAAATTAAAATAAATATGTATCAAAATAAAATGAGCAAGTTCAGGGATTCTACCAAGTGAGAAAGGGGCTCGTCATAGGTCAGACACAGGCGTGCACGATCATTATGCGAAGAATGCAATTGATTTGCCAAATTAACAAAATCATTCTGAATCCGAGGGTCAGGAGCTGAACCTAACAAGACAACCTAACAAAGAACCCCCTATCAGAATAACCAACAGAATGTTAATTTATCATTTGCTTCTGAAAAAAATGAACTGGAGCTGTGTAATGGTTACTTGATTTTGGCATTTTGTTTCAGTTTGGTACTCAATTTAAAATCCTTTAATTTTTCTAACAGAATGTCTGCCCCAAAAGATGTAATCATGAAAATCTGATGTGGTACCACCAACAAGACATTCCATTAGAATACCTAACGGATTTTAACCCAGTGATCAGACTAAGCCTCCATTTGGCAAATTTATAAATGGTTTATAAAGAGGAATAGTAGTGGTTCCACTAAATGTTTGGATAATAATGAGTAAATTCATATTTGGCTTTGAGTAGATTTATAAACCATTTATATATTTGTATCCAAACAGAGTGTAAAACATAAAGCAAATTTCAGTGACCACTTCGGAACATAATGTAGTTCGGTCACTAACACGAAACTAACAGTGTTTTTAACCCTCCAGGAGTTCATTCACATGCACCAATCACCCACCATGGCAGGAAGGGAGGAAATTAATTTGAACACGACTGTCATTCGTTCACACAAGGAAGAGAAGTAGAGAAAATAAAGAATACCTGTCCACTGCGTTCTAGGGTGCGCCAGATAGCATGTTTAATAAGGTGTATTCCCTTCTGGTGAGTTAAGCGGGTGATAATTCCTACCAAAGGAAGATCTGCCTTTTTCAACCCAAGTCTTTGCTGCAAAGCTTCCTTTGCAGCTTTTTTGCCTTCAACAACATTTTCTGAAGTGTAAGACAACTGTAATGATGAAACAGATTTGAGTTAGATAAGGAAAATTAATTTCAGAAATTCAATCCTCAAGCCCTAAGATTTAAAAGAAAGAAATGAGAAAAGAAACAGCGGAGTGCACATATATGTTAAATAATGCTGGAATAAACTTAGTGCACACTTGCAAATATTATTGAATAGGCTAGAAAGTATAATAAACAATATTTTAGCTAATATCCAGTGTTCTAAAAAGTGTAAACCGTGGTTAGACGTAGCTTAAGCAAGCCTAGGAAAGGTTTTGTCATAAAAAACGTTTTCTTATTTTTAATACTATTTTAAATTTTTAATCATTTTAAAAATTATGTAATAATTAAAATACTACATATCAAACATCTAAAATTATAAAATACTATATTTACTTAATAAGTCCTAACATTAGTCAATTATACAATTTTCAAGTTTTCGAAATGCAAACATTAGCATATTTTTCATAGTTCCAATTTTCAACTAAACAAATCCTACTTCATAGATTTATAGGAACACGCTTTTGAAGTTTGCGACAAAATAACGAGTCTCAAAATCATAATTATATAATGTAAATAGTACCAAAGCTTAAATCTTATTTAAATATTTAGATAAAGTTATTTTTAACTTTTGTACAAATAAAATCTTTTAAAAACTTGAAATCAAAGTCAAGTGAAAAGTTTTTTTTAAAAAAAATAAAAAAATTAATAAGCTAAAGTCAAATAAAAGACTTTTAAAACAAAGGTAAAAAAAAAAAAAAAAAAACTAATAAAACGCACCTAGGGAAGATGAGGAACTAAAAAAAAAGCATCTAGTCTCGAAGTGAGGTGTTTTGCTTGAGTTTCGAGCCTAGACAAATTTTTTTAAACAATGGTACTATCTAATCCTCCCCAACCAAACATGCCATTATATTATTATGGTCAACAAAGCCATTCAATCTAAGAGAATAGAAACTGAAACACCGTTCTCCCCACTTCAGACATCCAAACATCATACATAATTTTAGAAAGAAACTTAAATTTTTCTAAGTGATGTCATTCTCTCATGGCCAAAAATGGAATGATGAATACAGATAAGTTGCAAGAAACTGCAATTTACTTACAGGAATGAACTTATCATTGTATGGGTCCCATATGTCTTGGTCAATTCCATTTAGAATACCATGCAATTTGTAAAGGTGAGGAGCAATAACAGGATTTCCAGAAACCTCCTGTGAATAAGTGGGGGATACCTGCAGGCCCAAATATGCAGTTTTAGATACAAGAAATCAGATCTCTGCTTCAACATCATAAGAAATGCTCAGTCACCTAACAGAGAAATCTAGCTCAACTAATGCAACCAATAAACAAGGTCAAAGTGATAGGAGTTTAGTGGGGAGTCCTTTAAACACTTACAGTCGTAGCCTTATCCGAGAACTCCATAGCTTTCCCAATCAAGTTTGCTCCAAATTCAAGATTGTGAATAGTGAAGACAACTCGTGCTTTATTGAGGCCATAATGTCTATAATGTTTCTTATACAACCATGCAACAAACACTTACAGTCGTAGCCTTATCTGAGAACTCCATAGCTTTCCCAATCAAGTTTGCTCCAAATTCAAGATTGTGAATAGTGAAGACAACTCGTGCTTTATTGAGGCCATAATGTCCATAATGTTTCTTATACAACCATGCAACTGGAGCACTAGACCAATCATGGCAATGAATTATATCCTGGTACAAAAAAAAAGAAACAGTAAGTTGAAAATTTCTGAAGTATTATAAATTCAATTGGTAAACAGACACCTTGTAAGTGAAAAATCTGCAGTATTTGCATTTATTTATTTAAGGGTGGAATGGGAAAAAGGGTCTGATAACATTTGCATGAAAGAGTATGTCCCACAAAATTAGCTAGACGCCATAGACATAGCAATATTAAGCAGGAAAATACAGCCTAACAGTAACAGAGAAGAAAATTTGAAAACAATCAGAAACTCAAATAATCAACACTTTTCTTGTTGGGATACTAGCTCTCCTCGTAATGCCACTAGAAAAACATTATTATCAAGAGTTCAGATCTCTTGTGTTGCAATAGAAATGAATCAAATAGATTGAAAATATCCAACTTTATCCTTGATGTGCATTGGAGCTTACTGGATGGAATCCACTTTGCAGAAGAAACTCGAGAGATGCATGGCAAAAGAAACCAAATCTTTCCCCATCATTACTGCGACCATATATGCAACCCACCGAAAAGAATCTGGAATAGACAAATACATATAATAACTCAAGAGCACGAGAACAATAAACAAGTTCGTTCAGTACCATACATTAGTAACACTTCATATTTTCCAGATTGAAATCTTATTCAGCTTAATAACAAGTTCTAAGCAAGAGTTTATGAATTAAATATAATTCACCAAGATCTATTATAATAAGTAGATTTTCAAATAAGATGAATACAACTACGTGTGCAGTTGCAGCAAGAATCGCCTAGTCAACTCAATATCAGCAGCATAACTACAGTAAACAAATCACCATCTCCCCAGCATCAAAGAAAAATATAATGCATTTTTGGCAAAGCTTAAATTATAATTTAAGCTGGTTAAAATATTCTTTATCCACACATTTCATACTATCCATAACTTACTTCTCATTTATTATCCACATGTTCTGTAGAACCCATAGCTTATAATACTTATAATCACTACCAAAACATACTATAAATAGCATGCCACCGAAGAGGTAATTAATATGATAAACAATCAGAGGCAGAACAGGTATCTTGAACTATGAGCATAAGAACAAGCTCAAACAAAAAGTTACAAACTACAAGCCACAGACAAGCTGGTAGCACTTGTAATTACCCATTTTGAGGCTCCAGAAAGTATACAGGAAGGCCTTCAACTTTCCCAAACCAAACTTTTATTTCAGTCCCACCCCAAGAATAGCTTTTGTGAAACTGAAAGTCCTCCACCTGCTCCATAAACGTGTATAATTACTATGGATGAAAGTCACAATATACTTGATCAATATTTAACAAGGAATATATGATGCAGTTGTAGTAAGAATCTTTCAGTACATGAGTAGAAAGCAACGAACAAGAATGAGACTTGAGAGAGAGAGAGAGAGAGAGAGAAGAATGGTGAGAGAATCAAGAGAGAATTTAGATGGATAAAATATCAATTTATTCAATAATCAAGTTTACAATGCAAAGACCTTTATATAAGGTTTCAAGAACGTAACTTAAGTAGGAAAACAACTAGAAAATCTATTAAAGTAAACCCTAATTGTTTCCTAAAATAAGTATTTATATGGAGACTCTTCCATATAAAACTAAAACCTAATTATGATACCAAATTCACATAGAATGCAATGACAAAGAATGAGACTTGAACAGAAAGGAAGAGAGAGAGAGAAGAAAGGAGAGAGAATCAAGAAAGAAGTTAAAGGAAGAGAACTTAGCTAAAGGAAACATACTGAATCTTACACTGTTAAACTTCAAACAATCATATTTTGGAAGAATGATGTCCACATGATGGTTCATATCCTGAACAGCACGTGAAAGACTAGTGACAACATCACCAAGACCCCCCACCTGCAAGAGATCATAACAATATCTGTTATAATCATGACATCAGTAATAATAATACGTGACTTATAGTTTATATTCAAAAATATTATATTAGTAGACAAGATAATACAAAAATTGTGTAGAACTAGATACATTGTCAGCCTCTTACCATATCTCATGCAAATTAGACTTACCACTTGTAAAGTTGGGGGTGTGGGGCTTTCCATTTTTGCCAAGAGGGGAAATCATAGAAGAGGCAGCATATGGTATTCAGTAACTCAGCATACTTGCTAATTTAATCTCAGTTAACACGTGGATTCCTTCCTACATGCATACAACTGAAAAGTAAAATCTAACCCCCAATAAAAAATCTACTTATTTTGTACAGTATTGCGGCAATGACATTTGTATTGTACTTTCCCTTATCACCGATATGTTGAACTCAAAATTCAGATCACGTGACAAACTAATGATTGTTTTCATTTCAATTGTCCATTTGAATGGGTGTAATGAGAAAATGATATCTTTGGTTTGATATTTGGAAATCAAAAATTTATTGGACATCCCAGAGTGGGACATCCTAGAATGGAAAGTGTGGCAAAAACAATGGGATGGGGTGGGTACTGTAGATGAGGAGTTACCCATGCATTAGTTATAATCTTTCCATTGTTCTCAGGTTATTTGCACCAAACAAGAATCAGAGGGTTAAAGAATTGATGGAATCACTTTCTAGTGTATTTTCAGGATGTCAGTCTTCAATCATTGAACAGGGTGCACTACAACCATTATTACTCTCTCATATTTGCACACTTCAGCATGTAAGAAATTTAGAACACAGGTTATAGTACAAATGAGCTATGGAATGCCTATCGAACTGCCATATATTACCTTTGCAATAGGCGCCATTTCAACTGAAATATGTACAATGTGCATAGGGGGCTCCTTCACTACTCCTCCAAAGACAGGTACATGGTAATCCATCCCATTTTTATTGTCAAAAATTCCACCACCCTCTTTCTCAGAGAACACAAAGTCCATCACATATGCATCCAACGGAACCTTGACTGAAAACGTAAGGAAGTAAGATAACTGTGCAGAAACACAGAGTATCTCAGTTAAACAGCAAATGTTAATATGATTTTTAGTATATCAACAATATAACCCACAAGACTCCTAATGATAGACCTCATCAAGGAGTTATTAACATGTCATGTTATGTGTGCAGGCCACCAAAAACAACTGAACACATGAAGCACTACTCTGTCAGAATTTAAGAGGTGCAATGTATTTCAAATCTTTTTTTTTTTTTTTTTAAACAGTAGAACATATTGACCCTTTATGAGAATGCTAGGCAGAAAAACTTTATTCAGATAGCTATTAGATGCAAGGTAAGTATATTCAAACAAGAAAATGATGTTGAACAAGTACATATAACAAAAGAAAAATAAAAACAGGTAAATCCAGTGAAACATTGACCTCACAGTTCTCTTGTTTCTTGGAGTATTCATGTCCAGTGCTAGTTAAGCATGGAAAATGGATGTCCCATTACAACCATGTAAATTCAAATTATTTGGCACATTATTAAACAATTGAGTTTTACCCGTTGCTTTAAGATGAGAGCCATTTTCGGCAGGCAACATCTTCTGAGGCGGCAAAGGACCCATGCGGTGTGTCCACCGATTGAATGAACATCTCAACCAGATTTCAGGTTTTCCATTTAGGATAGTGTTTGCAGGATTATAGAAAACTGCGACAGTCTTTCCAGCTTGGACATCAAGGGGATCAGTATAGACTATATGCTTTTGAGACAACAAAAATGTCCTCAAAGTCCTTTCCTTTGTTTCCCTTTTCATATGTGCTGCTTTCTCAGCCTGTAAATGGAATATCAAAAGAAAGAGAGGATAAAGGCACATAAACCAGGGATGTCAAGAGCATCACATGCAGGAGTTTGAGACAACAATAACCCCACAAATTTAGGAGCCCTGAAGTGATTTCATAAAGATTAGGGTTTGATATCAGAACAAATAACCTTTGCTCGTGCTGCTTCCTCTCTCAAACGCCTCTCCACCTGAAGTTTTCTGTATATCTTTTGTTCTTCCTCAACCCAATACAATTCCGTTGGAATAGATTTTGGGACAATGGCGTGGAAATCTTGGAGATGATTGTTGTCATAAACAATAGCCTGTTGAGGTGGACCGTCAGCAAAAACCCAGTCCAAAACAAGAGCTCCATCTGGTACAACAACTGGAGAAACCAAATGAGTTGCTCAGATGGATGTTTAAAGGCACTTTGCAAGAGATGGGGTAAAAAAAAAAAAGAAGAAAATAAATAAAGCCCCATTGCAATTCAATGGATATGAATAGAAAATATGTAGCAAGACCATTACTTTTACATGCCAGTTCAATTTAGCCAAACAGTTAGAATTTGATGCAGTAATATTTACCTAGAATTTTTTCCTTTAAATTTTGTAAATGAAATTCAATGAAGAAACTTAAGCTATCACCGTTGAAATCTCCAATTTCCTGAAAAAATAACTTGTCTGGCTCATGAGAAAACCCAGAATGAATATTTGTTTTCTAGACAGTCGCATTCAATCCCCACATTATATCCCATTCGTACAAGGCATTGGCTTTACACCCTCATAGTGGCACTTTTAAGCTCAAAGGGAATTTCCATTTCTAGGGAGATGAAACAGTTATAGCATTGAAAAAATAAAGGGTATTGCGCAGCTGGCTAATAGATATGCACTAAAAATTCTATTAAGTGAAAAAAATCAATCAACACCTATGATGATCAGTCATAACCTCAACAACATGAAGCTAACCATCATGATAATTAGCATCAGGAACAGCTCCAATTGAATGAATTTTCTTCCCACCAGTTAAGAATTGATCAATACAGAGGAGTTGAAGCTTTGTCTAAGCATAAAATTTTCAGGCATCAATATAAACTCAAATCCTACTTTGCTTCTTTGAGACCGTTTGCACCACTATCAATATGGCACAATGCATAGAAGAGAAAATTTATAATCCCACTCACCATTGGCAAACCACCAGTCACCATCTTTTCTCTCTGATCTGATGAGTTTTGAAACGATGGATAATCCATCCTTCCAATTATTATGCCCTCCATGAATCCAAACATTATTAGCATGCACAAGTGGTCCTGAGATCCTGTTGTAGTGTAACTTGACCTCGTCCTCGCCATTAAATTCTCCAGGCTCTATGTACCAAACATTATCCACAGATTTCTTGGCCTTTTTCATCAACTCTTCCAGCATTCTCCTTCTCTTTGCAACTTCCACTTTTGCCTGAGCTCTATCTGCTTCTTGATTCGCCTTTTCTGCTTCTATTCGTCTTTGTTCTTCCCGTCGTCTTTCCATTTCAGCTTGTTTTTGAGCAAGTTCCTCCTGTTCTCTGCGTTTCTCTTCAAGCAATAAATTTTCAAAATCGAACACATCCATACCACCTTCCACATTTATGCAGAAATCTTTTCTCTCATTGTTCTCATAGACATCTTGCCCATTAAAAAACACGAAATCCATCTTGTATGCTTCCTTAGGAACATGGACATGGCAAGACCACCAATCCCCATTAAGATGGCTCTTGCTCAACTTCATGGTAAATGATTTCCATTTCCAGTCATTGAAGGCCCCCATTATCAAGACATCAGGTTCATTTTTCAAAGTGGAGAAACTTCTGTTAAGAAATACTTCTACATCTTGATTGGGTTTTACCACCTCAGGATAATAGAACAACTTATTTCCTTTCCTGAAGTTTTCCTCGGCAAGCCTAGCTAAAACCTCTTTACGCATATTTGCATCCTCCTCCAACTTTAGTTTTGAAGAATAATCTTCATCCTTTTTCTCCTCTTCGACCAAAATTGGTCCTTCCTCTATTGACTTGGGTTTTGGAACGTGATTTTCACTAACCCCATCGATAATTTTGATTCTTTCAACTCTCTTTCCATCATTGTTCTTAACCATTCTTATTTCCTTTGTTCCTAAATCTATTTTATCTGCTGCTTTTTTTCCAGAATCAGATATAGTTGTTGCTTCTTTATACTCCTCTTTCTCTACGGTTTGGACTTTGTTATCTTTAATAATATGAATCTGCTTTTGTTCAATAACTGTACCATCCTCTACAACATCACTATAATCATTTGCTGTTGCTTTTTCCTCGACCACCCTATCTGAAATTCTTTCTGATTCTGTTGATTCCATCACATCCTCATAAATGGTGTCAATGTCTCCACTTTCAGCAAATTGACTTATTTTAGCATCAAGTGATGGTTCCGTAGATAAAGGAACCTCCTTCAAACCACCATTAATTTCATCTTCACTTTCTTCACCTGCTTCCTTCCCTTGATTAATACTGACAAACTCTTCGTCATTGGTTGTAATTTTCAATTCAGCTGCTATTTTCCTATCGGACCCCCCAAAGTCTTTGGATGGTGATACGTCTGGATGTTCCTTTTCTTCATTGTTCTTTTTATCCCTTTTCTGCATGCCTGTAGGTACCTGCATTCTTGGCTTAAACCCCCTCGGTTTAGAGTCTTCGGACCTTGGTGTGGAAATTTTCCGTTGCCTTCTTCTCGAGAAATCTACCTCACATAAAATTCAAATAATTAGAAATTTATTCAGAACACTATTGATAACTGAATTAATCAGAGTAACAAACCGCACTTGCAGTAATTCTATAAGAAACCCGAGCAACCACACCATCATTTTGCCAGTGGGAAGACTGCAAGCAGAGGTTCAAAGAAGATGAGAAACATTCTGCTGCCCAACCTTAGTTCAAAGAATCTCATTCACAACATTGACTCTTTATCAATGAAATTATCAAACACAAATCAAAACATAAGATGAACCCAAGACCGCACACAAGTTTTATCACAAACTTTCTTGACACAACACAATTCAGAATTCAAGCAAATAGGGAAAAACTTAAAGAAGAATTACTTGAACCATGTTATCTAGATCATCGAATTAACCCGACATTTAAATAGGTATGCATACAAATTACAATGAAATTGTTGTCATCCACGCATAATATTTCTCAAAATCAATAAAGACAAAACACGCGTATTTCATTGAACTAAATTTACTCGGGAGAATGTGCTAGTAGTTCCATGAGGGACTAATCCAAGAAAAGGCTTGATCTTGAAGTGGGTTCTGCAATTCAGAGGTCTCTGTACAGGCAAAGGAACCTCCATCCTTATCAATAGCTATCCTTTTTCACCAAATATTCACTTGAAACATCCGCTCGGATCTCCCCACGTTTCTATCTCTTTACTGAGCTAATTGAATATATGCATTTACGGTGACTGTATCGGATATCTGTGTGTAGAATATTATTATTAAAAAAATAAATCGAGAATTCCAGAAGAAAAATGCTGTGGACAGTGTACTGTAATACATCAAGAGAGTCCTATGAATGTCAACCATAAATATGTTGAATCCTATGCCGTACAACGCATTTCTAGGTAATCCTCTGCATGGAAATCTAACGGCTGCCAGCGTTTTGAATTTGGAAAGATTATTTACATTAGCCAAAAAATTAATGATTTGATTTGAGTATTCTAGTGGAAATTAGACTTGCAGATTTTTATTTTTATTATTATTTTATAGGGTATCTAATTTTTTAATTTTTTTTTTTCAATATTTTTGGAGGTGACGATTTGTTGATGGGTAATTATATTACCACTACAAAATTTACTTACTACACCACATTATAAATGCACCACAATTAAAATATATTTTTAATAAATACA
>CAIGRF010214819.1:9635-20543 GCA_903798235.1 Fraxinus ornus
GGAACAAAATTGAATTAAGCTCGTGTTTGATTCAACTAAAAAATTTAAGTCGGAGTCAACAATTAATTTTAACCACATATTCAATTAATTTTTATTAAAATCTACTTAAATTTTAATTTTTATTTAAAGCAATATATGGACTCAAATTCACTAGTGCTTAGCCTTGGATTGTATGGTTCCAAATTTGGTGAATTCTGTATGGGGGTTATTACACATATCATAAACATAGAAATTTGTTCAATTCTTTTGAGGGAATAACATTCTTTCAGCAAATACAGTTAAGAGACTTAATCATTTACTTTCAAAGAGAAAATTAATTTTCTGCAAAGCAAGAATAGTAGTAAAATAACTGTAGCAAAGAAATCAGTTCATGAATATTCACAATCATAGTTTTAAAAGAAAGCCAAATAGACTAATAAACACGACGACAAAAAAGATGATCAAAATTTATCGTATTAGAACATGTTAGGCATGCTTCTTCTATCTACAAAAAAAAAATCAAAATGTGGCTTCTCCCACCATGTCCATTATGAAGCACCACTCAAATTCACCGCATAGTAAAATAAAAAATACAAAAAACATTATTGAATAATCTATCGAAAGAATCAAATATTAAAGCATAACATTTGTTTTTCTTTTAGTAGTAAACTGTGTTTGTGCAAAAGCCGCAAACGTCTGAAAACTGCCCAGCACGTGTGCCAAACATGTGCCCAATTTGGACACCCAAATTTATGGACTTCAGCCCACTAATCAGCAAGCTGGATCAATCCATGCCTTGTCAATCTGTATCACTTTGCCTATGAATAGCAAACTGGATCAGCACATGTCTTGTCAATCTGCAACACTTTAACACCAGCCAATCTGAAGCATCATTCCCACATTTTCCTTGCCCCAAAATTCGAAGTGTGGACCATCCACACATCTTCCCGCAACATCCCGGCATGAGTGCAAAGTATTCTCATGCCATTACGCATGTCAACCTTCAAGGGGCTGACAAACCTCCCCCACCAGAAGAGTCCGACGTCCTCATCGGAAGAGAATCAAGATACTCCTTCACCTTGTCCTCGAATTGCCACAGATCAACGTCCCTTTCATAAGTTGCATCAACTCCAGTACTACCTTTCCATAAAACGAGATAGTTTGTCCGTCTGTTATTCTTACTTGCCCCCCATTGTTCGATGACCCATAATCTTTGCCACCTCCTTATCATATTATTTTCTAATCATAGGAGAAGCCCTCTTGGCTTGCAAACGATCTTCTCCCACCAAAATTTCATTAAAGGGCTTTAGATAGCTTATATAGAAAGTAGGATGAACCTTCAAACAATCAGGTATCTTCAGTCGATATGCTACATTTCCAACACGCTTGATTACTTCGAAGAGACCATCGTATTTTTAAACCAGCCCACGATGCACGGTCTTGCTACTAATCTTTTTCCAAATTCGAGAAGTCAATTTCAACAAACTTTATCCCCAACCTGGAACTCCACATCCCTCATCTTCTGATCAGCATACTTCTTCATTTGTCAGGCAGCCTTCGTAAGACTGTCCTCTGCTTGCTCAATCATTTCCTGCTTGTCTTGAGCAAATCGAAAAGCAGCTGGACATACACTACGTCCCCTTTCTTTCACAATCTTAAGAGGAGTTTTGGGCATATGTCTCATGGTTAACTCGGATGGACACACCCCCATAATAGATGATTGATGTAGATTGTAGCAAAACTGAGCTGTATCAAGCAAGGCAACCCAATTCTTCTGACTGGCTGTAATATAGTATCTAAGATATTCCTCCATCAATACATTTATCTTTCCGCCTGACCATCTATCTGCGGATGATTTGCTGTTGAAAACTTCAATTCAGACTCCATCACGTTGAATAGCATGGTCTAGAATTTGCCTGTAAACAGAGAATCCCGATCACTCACTATATCCTCGGGTATTCTAAAGTACTTCACCATGTTTTTGAAAAATAATCCAGCAGAAATGTCTGCAGTGCACGCATGCGAAGCGAAATGAAGATTGAATATTTTGAGAATCTGTCCACCACCACCATAATGGACTTGAACCCATCAACCTTCGAAAAACTGGAAATGAAATTCATAGAAATCGACAGCCAGGGCCGTTCTGGAACCGGCAAAGGCTAGAGCAAACCTGCCTCTTTCCTCATTTTTATTTTATCATGCTGGCACACCAAGCAAGACTTTACATACGCCTCTACCTCGTCGACCATCTTGGGCCAGTAATATGATTTCGAGAGCAAGCTAACATCCTTTCGATGCCCGGATGGCCTGCCCATAGTGGATCATAAGTTTCCTTCAACAGTATCTGCCTTAGTCCCCAACCTGAAGGCACACACAATCTGCTGCCTTTGGCATAGATAAAATCGTCTTCAATCCAATACCATCTCACCAAGCCGTCTTTAATTTGCTGCAACAACTTAGTAAGGCAACATCCTTCTCAGCCCACTGTTTGATTTTGTCAAGAAAATTCGATTCCACCGTCATCAAAGCCGACACATAAGCTTCCACGGACTTCCGAATGAGTGCATCAGCAACCTGATTCTGCTTGCCTGGCTTGTGAACCCATGCAAAATCAAATTCAGCCAGAAACTCCTGCCATCTCGCCTGTTTTGCCGACAATTTCTTTTGGGACCGAAAATATATATTGGCTACATTATCTATTAGAACAGTGAATTTTGTTTCTAACAAATAATGTCGCCAAGTCTCCAGACAATGAACAACTGCCATCATCTCTTTCTCATGAGTTGAATATCGTTGTTCACCAATACACCACCAATACCACGATCAGATGCATCAATGTGTGCTTCAAATGGCTTCTCGAAGTCATGCAACTGCAACACTGGTTCAGTTGAAATAGCTTGTTTCAAATTCTCAAAGGCTCGTTGGCACTCCTCGGTCCATTCCCACTTCTGATCCTTTTTCAGTAAGTCCGTTAAGGTGTTCACTTTCTTGGAATAGCATTGAATGAACCGCCGATAATAGTTTGCAAATCCAAGAAAAAAATGTAGTTCAACAACATTGGATGGACTTGGCCACTCCATGATAGCCTTCATCTTCTTTCCATCAATTCTGGTTTTTCCTTGACCCACCCAGTGTCCCAAAAACATCACCTTCGACCAGTAGAATTCGCATTTCTCCTTCTTGAAATACAATTGACGTTCTCTAAGTCGTGAGAACACCTTGGTTAAGTAGACAACATGATCACTCAGTGATCTACTGTGTATCACAATGTCATCCAAATAGACTACCACAAAATCATCCAGGAACTCGTACAACACATCATTCATCAAGTTGCAGAAAGTAGCAGGTGCATTTGGAAGATCGAAGGGCATAATCAGAAATTCAAATGAACCATATCTCATCACCCAGGTAGTCTTTGATTCATCCCCTTCAGCAATTCTTACTTGCTAATAGCTCGACCTCAAATCCAGCTTGGTGAAGAATGAAGTCTTCGCCAATCAATCAAATAGATCAACAACATTAGGAACCGGACTTGTTCTTCACCGTTACCTTATTCAGTGCACGATAATCCATATACATCTTCATGGAACCATTGTGCTTCTTTTGAAATAAAACTGGGGCACCGTAGGGAGCTTTCGAAGGCTGAATGAATCCTACATCAAGTAAACATCAAGCTGTCTCCTTAACTCTGTCAATTCCGACGGAGCCATTCTATATGCGCTTGTGCTGGAGCCCTTGCACCTGGTTTAAGTTCAATTTTGTGATCAACGGCATGACGGGGTGGGAGAGTTCTTGGAAGTTCTGGGGACATCACATCAACGAACTCATCCAAGACATTTGCCACCTGATTAGATACCTCCACAACACGATCTTCTTTGATTTCAATCAAAACTACAACATAAGTCATCTCCCCTTTCTTCAGACCCACCTTAAGTTGTTTTTCAGATTGCATTTCATCTTGAATATGCTTTCCTCTCTTCTTGTCAAGATATCTTGCTGGTATAAAACAAAGACTTCCTTCATCTGCAATGTATAACCCATTCAGATGCGGTACCACGTACGCCTTTACTTTGACAAAGAATTCAATACTAAGGATCAAATCGAAATCATCCAATGGAACAGTCATCAAATTACACCTTCCGTCCCATTCGCCCACACGAAGGGTGACTTCAGTATATCCCTTCACAGGCTGTGCTGCAGAATTCACATCCTTAATTTTCGTAGTCACCTGAGTCACGCTTATATTAGAACTTACAAAGTTGTTTGTAGCACCTATATCCATCACTGCCAACACTTTCTTCCCATCAACATAAACTTGAAAATACATCAAGCTATGATGTAGTGTAGTGATGGCATTCACGAGTTGTAGCGGATTCACTCGTGTTGGGGAATCATCTGAGCTGTCTCAGTGTCTTCCAACCTTAAGGCATTTAGTTTCTTCCTTTTTGGACAATCCTTTGCACGATAGGGACCGTTACAAATGAAGCATCCACTGAAACTTTTTGACTTGAGACACTGATCACCATCTTTCGATTTAGGGCCCTCGAATTTCTTCTTCTTATCCTATTTCTTCCAATCTTTCGATTTACCAACCTTTTTCTCGGTGTTTTTCCTCTGAACGAATAGTTACTGCCCATCTTGTAATCAACAAGACAATCCGCTGCCATTGCCGAAGGAAGGTCATTAACTCCTTATCTCCACAATTCTGCTTGTGCCCAACCTTGTAATCCCGACATAAAGTTGAAAAGTTTATCTTCCTCGGACATATTCTGAATATCCAGCATGAGGCTACTGAATTCCTTCACGTATTCGCGAACCCTACCCGTCCGTCTTAACTTTTTGAGAGATTTCCTTGCAACTCAAGTCGTGTTGCAAGGCAGGAACTAATTCTTCAATTCCTTCTGCAACGTTTCCCACGTAACGATAGGTGACCGCCCTATCGCTTTGTCATTTTTTTACCTGAATTCGCCACCACATCTTTGCATCTCCCTATAGATACATCGAAGTGATATCTACCCGCATCTCCTTTGGAATACGGGCAGCTTTGAAGTACTCCACCATACCCCCATATGAAATTATCCAACTCCTTGGCATTACGAGCACCATTGAACTACTTTGGTTCAGGAACACCAATTTTTGCAGCACCCACTGCTTCCCGCACAGTGGTGCTGTTTAGGGCCAATTTCAGCAAGGAAATTTCACTTTCAAGGGCATCAAATTGAGCCTTTGAGTTATCCGTAAGTTCCAACAAATCTTTCATGAATGAAGATTGTCTTTCGTCAACTCCGCTAGCAAACTCTTCGAATTGAGCCCTCGATCCTGTGTGCACATCATTATGTGCATAGACCTGTGCAGCCAAACTGGCTGTACTATCGATCATAGGGACAACAACAAAATCATCTAACATAGAAACCCGATCCTTGAGATTCTAATTTGTAGCCATGTCTGTAAGCGATACCCAAAAACTGCAACGAGGCTTTAATACCAATGATCACAGGGACGAAATCCAAGTAAACTTCTTCTATCTACAAAAAAAAAAAAAAAAAATCAAAATGTGGCTTCTCCCACCATGTCCATTATGAAGCACCACTCAAATTCACCGCATAGTAAAATAAAAAATACAAAAAACATTCTTGAATAATCTATCGAAAGAATCTAATATTAAAGCATAATATTTGTTTTTCTTTTAGTAGTAAACTGTGTTTGTGCAAAAGCCGAAAACGTCTGAAAACTGCCCAGCACGTGTGCCAAACATGTGCCCGATTTGGACACTCGAAATTGTGGACTTCAGCCCACTAATCAGCAAGTTGGATCAATCCATGCCTTGCCAATCTGTAACACTTTGCCTACGAATAGCAAACTGGATGAGCACATGTCTTGTCAATATGCAACACTTTAACACCAGCCAATCTGGAGCATCATTCCCACATTTTCCTTGTCCCAAAATTCGAAGTGTGGACCATCCACACATCTTCCCGCAACATCCTGGCATGAGTATAAAGTATTCTCATGCCATTACGCATGTTAACCTTTAAGAAGTTGACAAACCTCCCCCACCAGAAGAGTCCGACGTCCTCGTCGGAAGAGAATCAAGATACTCCTTCACCTTGTCCTCGAATTCCCACATATCAACGTCCCTTTCATAAGTTGCATCAACTCCAGTACTACTTTTCCATAAAACGAGATAGTTCGTCCGTCTGTTCTTCTTACTTGCCCCCCATTGTTCGATGACCCATAATCTTTGCCACCTCCTTATCATATTGTTTTCTAATCATAGGAGGAGCCCTATTGGCTTGCAAACGATCTTCTCCCACCAAAATTTCATTAAAGGGCTTTAGATAGCTTATATAGAAAGTAGAATGAACCTTCAAACAATCAGGTATCTTCAGTCGATATGCTACATTTCCAACACGCTTGATTACTTCGAAGGGACCATCATATTTTTAAACCAACCCATGATGCACGGTCTTGCTAATCTTTTTCCAAATCCGAGGAGTCAATCTCAACAGAATTTATCCCCAACCTGGAACTCCACATCCCTCATCTTCTGATCAGCATACTTCTTCGTTTGTCGGGCAGCCTTCGCAAGACTGTCCTTTGCTTGCTCAATCATTTCCTGCTTGTCTTGAGCAAATCGAAAAGCAGTTGGACATACACTACGTCCCCCCTTCTTTCCCAATCTTGAGAGGAGTTTTGGGCATATGTCTCATGGTTAACTCTACTAGACACACCCCCATAGCAGATGATTGATGTAGATTGTAGCAAAACTGAGCTGTATCAAGCAAGGCAACCCAATTCTTCTGATTGGCTGTAATATAGTATCTAAGATATTCCTCCATCAATGCATTTATCTTTCCGCCTGACCATCTATCTGCGGATGATTTGATGTTGAAAACTGCAATTCAGACTCCATCACGTTGAACAGCATGGTCTAGAATTTGCCTGTAAATCGAGAATCCCGATCACTCACTATATCCTCGGGTATTCTAAAGTACTTCACCATGTTTTTGAAAAATAATCCAGCAGCAACGTCTGCAGTGCACTCATACGAAGCAGAATGAAGATTGAATATTTTGAGAATCTGTCCACCACCACCATAATGGACTTGAACCCATCAACCTTCGAAAAACTGGAAATGAAATCCATAGAAATCGATAGCCAGGACCGTTCTGGAATCGGCAAAAGCTGGAGCAAACCTGCCTCTTTCCTCCTTTTTATTTTATCATGTTGGCACACCAAGCAAGACTTCACATATGCTTCTAACTCGTCGCCCATCTCGGGCCAGTAATATGATTTCGAGAGCAAGCCAACATCCTTTCGATGCCCGGATGGCCTACCCATAGTGGATCATGAGTTTCCTTCAACAGTATCTGCCTTAGTCCCCCACCTGAAGGCACATACAATCTGCTGCCTTTGGCATAGATCAAATCGTCTTCAATCCAATACCATCTCACCAAGCCGTCTTTAATTTCCTGCAACAACTTAGTAAGGCAACATCCTTCTCAGCCCACTGTTTGATTTTGTCAAGAAAATTCGATTCGACCGTCATCAAAGCCGACACATAAGCTTCCACGGACTTCCGACTGAGTGCATCAGCAACCTGATTCTGCTTGCCTGGCTTGTGAACCCATGCAGAATCAAATTCAGCAAGAAACTCCTTCCATCTCGCCTGTTTTGCCGACAATTTCTTTTGGGATCGAAAATATGTATTACATTATCTATTAGAACAGTGAATTTTGTTTCTAACAAATAATGTCGCCAAGTCTCCAGACAATGAACAACCTCCATCATCTCTTTCTTATGAGTTGACTATCGTTGTTCACCAATACACCACCAATACCACACCTTCCCCCCCATTCGCCCATACGAAGGGTGACTTCAGTATATCCCTTCACAGGCTGTGCTGCAGAATTCACATCCTTAATTTTCGTAGTCACCTGAGTCACGCTTAAACCCATCTTTTCCACTATATTGGAACTTACAAAGTTGTTTGTAGCACCTATATCCATCACTGCCAACACTTCCTTCCCATCAACATAAACTTGAAAATACATCAAGCCATGCTGCAGTGTAGTGATGGCATTCACGAGTTGTAGCGAATTCACTCGTGTGGGGGCATCATCTGAGCTGTCTCAGTGTCTTCCAACCTTAAGGCATTTAGTTTCTCCCTTTTTGGACAATCCTTTGCACGATGGGGACCGTTGCAAATGAAGCATCTATTGAAACTTTTTGACTTGAGATACTGATCACCATCTTTCGATTTAGGGCCCCTCGAATTTCTTCTTCTTATCCCATTTCCTTTAATCTTTCGATTTAGCAACCTTTTTCTCGGTGTTTTTCCTCTGAACGAATGAGTTACTGCCCATCTTGTAATCAACAAGACAATTCGCTGCCGCCATTGCCGAAGGAAGGTCCTTAACTCCTTATCTCCACAATTCTGCTTGTGCCCGACCTTGTAATCCCGACATGAAGTTGAAAAGTTTATCTTCATCGGACATATTCTGAATATCCAGCATGAGACTACTGAATTCCTTCACGTATTCGCGAACCTTACCCGTCCGTCTTAACTTTTTTAGAGATTTCCTTGCAACCCAAGTCGTGTTGCAAGGCAGGAACTGATTCTTCAATTCCTTCTGCAACGTTTCCCACGTAACGAAAGGTGACTGCCCTATCGCTTTGTCATTTTTTACCTGAGTTCGCCACCACAGCTTTGCATCTCCCGACAGATACATCGAAGTGATATCTACCCGCTCCTCCTCCGGAATACGGGCAGCCTTGAAGTACTGCTCCATACCCCTATATGAAATTATCCAACTCCTTGGCATTAAGAGCACCATTGAACTGCTCTGGTTCAGGAACACCAATTTTGAAGCACCCACTGCTTCCCGCACAGTGGTGCTGTTTAGGGCCAATTTCAGCAAGAAAATTTCACTCTCAAGGGCATCAAATCGAGCCTTTGAGTTATCCGTAAGTTCCAACAAATCTTTCATGAATGAAGATTGTCTTTCGTCAACTCCGCTAGCAAACTCATCGAATTGAGCCCTCAATCTGTGTGCACATCATTATGTGCATAGACCTGTACAGCCAAACTGACTGTACTATCGGTCATAGGGACAACAACAAAATCATCTAACGCAGAAACCCGATCCTTGAGATTCTAATTTGTAGCCATGTCTGTAAGCGATACCCAAAAACTGCAACGAGGCTTTGATACCAATTATCACATGGACGAAATCCAAGTAAAATACTTAGCCAAATTTTCACTTATGATGGCACTGAGGTTCCACTCAGTCAGCCACCGATTTGTACAATGCACACACACGAAGTAAATGCAGCAAATGTAAAGAAAGACAGTATTACAAGTAAACCCTACTTGTTTTATTGCTCAACAATAATATAAGAAATGAAGGAACACAACACTTTTTTTTCTCATCAGCTAGACCTTCTCCTATTTATAGGTTAAAACTCGTGTGCAGTTAACACCCTTAACTGCCAAAGGGATAAACCAACCCAATTGGCTAGAACATGCCAGAAATCGTCTCCCACAACTATTCCCAGCAACTGTCCACACTTTTCACTAGTATGGACTCCGAAAACTGCCCAACACGTGTGCCAAAACTTGTGCCCAATTTGAACAGCCAAATTTGTGGACTTCAGCCCATGCCTCGCCAATCTGCAACACTTTGCCCCCACGAACAGCAAGTTGGATCAGTCCATGCCTTGCCAATCTACTACACTTTGACATCAACCAAACTGAAGCATCATTCCCACATTTTCCTTGCCCCGAAATCCGAAGTGTGCACCATCCACACATCTTCCCGCAACATCCCAGCATGAGTGCAATGTATTCTCATGCCATTGCACATGTCAACCTTCAAGGGGCTGACAGTAGACGACAAGAGACAAAGTTATATATTTGTAGGGTGATAGTTATTTGGATGATGAGGATTGTTTGGGTGGTTACCGGCGATGTGGCTATGGGCTATGTGACGGCTTTGAGTTAAAGTCGGAGGAGACGAATGTGGAGGGGTGGTTGGGCCAATTTAGTGGCTAAGGTTGATATATTGGGCTTGGGTATGGTAGATATGGGCTAATAGGTTAGTTTGGTTAGCTTAGGTTATGGGTTTGCATGATTGCAGGTTTTGGTTTGTCTAATTGGGGAATAATACTAGGCGTATGTATATTGGATTGAGGAGGAGAGGAATTGAGGAAGAAATTTACGTGATGTCCTCAACTAAGATTTTGATAGATTTTAAAATATTATAAATTTCGTGCATTTGAATTGATTTTCACAAATTCCATGAGAATCTTATCAAATATGGTGAAATTTCAAAATATTTGGTTATATGTATTTTTAAGCTTAACATCAAAATCTTTTAAAATCATACTATTAATGAAATCTTTATAAATTCACTTGTTATTGAAGATAAATTTTATTGAATTTCATTAAAATCTCAATTGGAGACACCTAAATTTTAACGATTTCATTAAAATCCATTAAAATTCCAAATGAGGATACCTAAATTTAGAAGAATTTTTAAAATCCTTCACAATCTCAAATGAAAACACCCCCATTAATTTATTTCATAATCAAATGTTGTCTCTATTACAACACAATAGAGCCCTTTATATAGGGTATCAAATACATTATTCTAAGTAAGAAATATCTAATAAAAGTAATTAAATCAAACCTAAATAATGTTTTCTAAAATACAAACGAAAATTGGAAATTAAATATAATAATATTTCTTATAATATTGATACCAAATTGACGTAGGATGCTATGGGAAATTTATAAGAGAAGGGGAAAAGGGAAAGAAGAGGAGAGAGGAAGAGAGAAATTGGAGAAGAATTTAATTTATGTCATGATCAATCGTTGTCTCTATTACAACGTAAGAGCATCTTCAAAAAACTATTTAAACATGAGAT
>CAIGRF010214840.1:0-20743 GCA_903798235.1 Fraxinus ornus
ATTTGTAAAATAAAATTCTACCATACTCATAGGAATTCGTTTTTTATGAAAAAAAAATGCTGCTTAAAATGGTGGCACTTTAGAATTCGATTTCCAATTCCACGTTGCAATCAAACGGTCAAAGTGTAATTCATTTTCCTCGTATATGACATTTTCCATGGAATTAATTGCAATCAAACATGACATAAGTTTTATCCAAAACAAAGAATGGCTAAATATTTATTTAATTGAGGTTAGTTTTTTAAGTAAACTTTAATTTTCATTTGATAATTTATAAGGGATGAACTATCAGTGGATAAAAATTGCAAATGATCTTGTTTGTTGCTTCTAGATGATTTAAAAATAAAGAGAAAATATTACTTATATTATTCCATATAACTCAAATGGGACAATTAACAATTTCACTATTGGCTGTTGGCTGTTGGCATCTACTTTCTTTGGACCATTTTGACTATTTTTTCAACCAATTGTTCATGGTGGAAAGGCCCACAAAATAGTAACATATAGTACAAAACAGTTTAACAATAACAATTTTCCCTTTTTTTTTCTTTTAAATTAAAAGAGGCCATTTGTAATTTCCACCTATGATGGCAATAATATTTATCACAAATAGAAAGAAACTATGTTGAGTGCCAAAGAGAATTAGGCTAAGGCCTTGCTTGAGTCCCCATTATTTTCTAAAAATGTATTTTTGAATAGTAAATTAATGAATAATACGCTTATATTTGACACTCATTTTTTTTTCCCATTCCCATTCTCGTTCTTTTTCTCTTTCTTCATTTCAACCACACATTCTATCAATAAAATAATATTATACATAAACCCAAAAAATCTCCTTACTTTTTAACCACACATTCATCACTATTCAAAAATCAATTTTTCTCCCAAAATGGGTGTCAAGCATATGCGCAGCGTTGTTAAAAAATAAGAATTTTTTTTGGTTGAGATCAAATTTACAAAACAAAACTAGCTCATTGTGGTTCGACTAATCTTTCACAAAGGTCAAAGTAGTAATTTACGTTGATACAATGAGTGATCGCACAATCACATACATACACATCTACAAGATATTAGATTACACAATAATTACTCACCATCTAATCACCGCATTTCTTTTTCAAATTATCATTACACGAGAAGAAATCCTTCATTAACATAGCCTAGTCGAGGTTTAGATTGCAAGTTAGGATTGCGTTCAATCCGAGAAAACACTGGCCCTAACTCTTGAGAATTTTTATTTTTTATTTTTTAATAAAATCATGTTTGATAACGATTGAAATCTAAATTTTAATATTAATTAAATTTAATAATTAATTTTAATAACATATTTTATGGAATCCATAACTATTTAATTTTTATTAAAATTTACTAAAATTTTGATTTTAATCTCCACCAAACAGGGACAAAATCACAATAAATTTGAATTTCAATAACATGCTAATTTTAAAAATTCTCCGACGATTGTACGCTAATCGAATCTACAAATTGCTTATGTAATCTCAAAACTTATTTTGAGAACTACATTATGGGCATATAATTTAAATTTTGATAACATGCTAACTTTAAAAATTTTCCTAAGAATGTACGCTAATCGAATCTACAAATTGTTTATGTCATCTCAAAACTTATTTCGAGAATGTGTATATCGAATAGTCCAGACAGATATCGAAAATAGTTAAAAATTCGTTAAACGTGAGACTTAGAGAAAGACATCTAACTCGCATTTTTTTAAAAAAAAAATCAATTATTTCATTAATATTTATTATTTTTTACAATACAAATTTTTCAATGTAATTTTCATCATTTATGGAATCTGAGATAATTTTTTTTCGAAAATTTACATATGAAAAAGTCATATCCTATGTAAATTTTCGGATGCAAAATTACATGAGGTATGATTTTTTTGGACGTAAATTTTCGATTGTAATTTTTTTTTTCAAACTTCTTTACAAGTTTGATTGTGCCCCCAACTTTAAAGTCTGCGTCCGCCCCTGCGAGAGAAGATATTTGCCTAATGACTAATGGTTGATACTTGATAGAACTATTTCATTCTCGGATAAAAGGTAATTCTTTTTTTAGTTAAAACCGAACCGAATTGCTTGATTTGACCCCAATTCTAATCCCCTTTTTTAATTGGTACATTTTCCCACCCCTAACCATGCTACAAACATCCCATATAATTAGGAAGGACAGCATTTCACTCTTCATATATATATATATAGATTTTTTTTCCTTCAACAGACACCCCATAATCATCATCAACTTTACAAAAGACCCATCTTTTATAGGTTAAAATCTCTGTTTCTATATGAATTCAGAGCTCTGAATATGATGTATAGATACATTACATCATTATATATGTTAAGTTTTTGTCGGACATCATCTGCATTTCTTTAGTATCCCCTTTCTCTTAACCTCTAGCATTTGTATCCTTTTCCCATCTTTTTCTTGTTCCCTTACAAAAGAAAAGTCCTAAACATTTTGATTCTATCATCTTTAAATCTCAACTAGAGATTGTTTTTATTATAAGTAACTTGTCAAATGTATGGCTTTTTGGGTTTTTAAAGCAGCAGGCAAAAAGGGACCTATTTTTTCTCATCACAAATAAATTCTACCTTCATTGTTAAGTAATTTGATCTTTATAGTTGTAATCCATTGGGAAAAGCAGAAATAATCAATAGATTAAAAATTAAGTTGATGGTTGCAAGAGAGATTATATTCAAAGAATTTATGTTACTTTTTTTTTTTTTTTTTGCAGCCAAAAAAAGTGAATCCTCTTCGAGATTGTAATCTGGAAAAGAAGGGCTTAGATTGAATGAAAACCTTACCTTGGTCATGTGGGGGAAAAAAGTGAGCTTAGGTTACCTTTTGAGCAGGGTCGCATTGTGATTTATTCATAATGAATGGAATTTAGGTAACAATTTCAAGTCCTTTGATGATTTTCAAATATATAAGGTTAGCTTATTCTTGGTTTTTAAGAATAAGGCTTATCGGGAATAAGGTTTAGTTTGTTGTTGTTAGTCTATGTTTCTCTTGTTGGGATTAGAGAGGCGATTATTGATTTGGGTTTTTTAGGTGAGGAAGAAGAGGTTTTCTATTAATTGTAGATTAGAATAAGCTGAGAGGAAGGGGAGTTCTCAATTATTGTATAAGATGGAGGGACCGGCAGTACAACCGGACACCACCCGAAAAAGGATGACGAAACAATTGACAGGGAAACGAGACGATACTGCATTGCATTCTGCAGCTAGAGCAGGAAATATTGTTGCCATAAAGGACATCATCGATGGCACTAGAGAGGAAGACTTGACAAAGCTGCTGTCGAAACAAAATTCAGCTGGGGAAACAGCCTTGTACGTAGCTGCTGAAAACGGTTACTTTGAGTTGGTGAGGGAGATGATCGAGTTCTATGACCTTGCGGCTGCTGGAATCAAAGCGAGGAATGGCTTTGATGCACTTCACATTGCTGCCAAACAAGGGGATTTGGGTATTTGTCGATTCAAGATTTTTTTGTTTGATTTTCTCTCTTTATTGATTAGGTGATGACTTAAAATCTTAACTTCGTGTATTGCAGAAGTGGTGAAGGTGTTGATGGAAGCACATCCAGAGCTGCCCATGACCGTTGATGTTGCCAACACAACGGCTTTGCATACTGCTGGGACTCAAGGCCACACAGAGGTCGTAAACTATCTCTTGGAATCCGAAAGCAGCCTTGCCACCATAGCTAAAAGTAATGGGAAAACAGTCTTGCATTCTGCTGCAAGAAATGGCCATTCACAAGTTATTAGAGCCCTCTTGAGTAAAGAGCCCGGGATCGCAACTCGAACAGATAAAAAGGGACAGACCGCGCTTCACATGGCCGTGAAAGGACAAAATCTCGAGGTTGTAGAGGAACTTATTAAAGCAGATCCGATATCAATTAATATGGTTGACAACAAGGGAAACACTGCATTGCACATAGCCACCCGGAAAGGGCGATCACAAGTAATTTGTCCTTCATATCTTATTTATCAGAATGAAATTAGATATTAAAAGGAGAACTGACACAATTCTCTTCTTAACTTGTGCAGATTGTGAAGATGCTGCTAGGACAGAGCGAAACCGATACAAGAGCTGTTAACCGATCTAATGAAACTGCCTTCGACACTGCAGAGAAAATGGGGAATGCTGATATCGCAGCCATCCTGAAGGAACACGGTGTTCAAAGTGCCAAGACGATAAAGCCACAGACAAGTCCAGCTCGAGAGCTGAAGCAAACCGTGAGTGATATAAAGCACGAGGTTCACTATCAACTAGAACATACGCGTCAAACTAGAAAACGCGTGCAAGGTATAGCCAAACGCCTCAACAAAATGCATACCGAGGGGCTCAACAATGCCATCAACTCGACTACAGTTGTGGCTGTACTCATTGCCACCGTTGCATTTGCAGCTATATTCACCGTTCCCGGCCAATATGTCGATGACCCTAAAGATATTCCTCCGGGTCTTTCCCTTGGGGAAGCTAATATTGCTCCAAAACCATCGTTTCAGATTTTCTTCATCTTCGACTCAGTTGCCCTGTTCATTTCTCTAGCTGTAGTCGTGGTGCAGACCTCAGTCGTAGTCATAGAAAGCAAGGCGAAGAAGCAGATGATGGCGATTATAAACAAGTTAATGTGGTTGGCTTGTGTGCTTATTTCGGTCGCGTTCTTGGCATTGTCTTTTGTTGTCGTTGGAAAGCACGACCAGTGGCTCGCAATTGGAGTGACGATTATTGGAACCATAATAATGGCAACAACTATAGGCACAATGGGTTATTGGGTGATTATGCATCGGATAGAGTCATCGAATAAGAAGAGCATACGGAAGAACTCTATGCAGGGAAGCAGAGACCGGTCTTGGTCGAAATCTTTACACTCAGATTCGGAAGTCCTAAACAATGATTTCAAGAAAATTTATGCAATTTGAAAGCTTTTCTTGTGCGTATCCATAAATCAATGGCAGCTATATCTCTTCCCAAGTTTCGTTACACTAAACTTTTATGTCATGTTTATGCCAAATGTGATAAGTTTTGAACACTTATTTAATATCTAAATAACCTTAAATATTGATTAAAGGAGCGAATTTTTACGTAATTATTATTTTCATAGGTGAAAATCACCCAAGGAAATAGAACATGTCAAAAAGGAGGAGAAAATTGTGAGTTTGAGGACCACAATGAACAAGTTAATAAATCTTAAGGACCTTGGATGAAAGTTATGGAGTGCGTAAATGAAATAAAAGTCAAAATGAGGATCAAATTGTACATGTTTAAAGTTGAGGGACCTTGAGTGCGAATTATTAGAGGGCTTGTGTACAGAGTAAAAAAAAAAGAAGAAGAAAATGAAAACACGAAGCATTTGGCAGAGATCCGACGCCTAGGCACCATTTAAGCTCGGGGTCCGTTTTGTTAGCTTTTCAAACTTTAGGGGCTCAGGCTGTAATTTTTGGAAAAAGGTTTTAAAATTTAAAAACCCTAAACGGGCTTTGGTTTCACGCTGTCATCTTCTTTTCCTCTTCATTTTTTTTCTTTCATTTTCATTTCTTTCTCTCTCTCCCGCCTTTTTCTTTCCATTTTCTTGGTACTTTGGGGATACAATAGAAAGTAAAGAGAGAATACATCTAAGGATTTGAAGAAATATTTAGGAAAGTCGGGCCAAGCTTAAAAAATAATAATAAAATTTTCTATAACTTTTTATTTTCTCGATTATTTTGCCATACTTGTAATGTATTGTTATAAATATTCTCATTTTTATCATTTATATAATATGAGATAAGTACTTTTGTTGGAATTTATGGTTGAAGTTAGCCTAGTTTTAATTAATTTTAATATTTATCTTTTAATGTTAAAATGCTTATTTCCATGTATATCTACTATTGTATTTCTTGTATTTTCATTTATGTGATCAATGATATTTGTTTTTTACAGTGTTCTAAAAAGCGTAAAACGTGACTGGCCTGAAGGTCAAGTTTCAAGCTTTACGAGCCTAGGCGAAGTTTAGACGTAAAAAAAAATGTTTTTTATTTTTATTTTTTATTTTTAATCATTGTAAAAAAATTCAATAATTTAAATAATACATACCAAACATCTAAAATTATAAAATATTGTATTTACTTAATAATTCATGCATAAAGTTAAGTTTCAAAATCATAATTACATAACATATGACTTAAATCTTATCTAATATAACTTTTTATCGGATTTCAATTCAATATCTTCTTCTTCATCTAATTTGTCATATGTATCGTCCGATATAAAATCATCATTCTCAGGCTCCCTTATTTCATTTTGATCATTTCTTGACTTTTGTCTGCAATAGTAAAATTTATGATACAATATATTTATTATTCAAATTCCAAAACATTTGATTGATTGAGAGAAAATCACAAAGAAAAAGAATTGTAAGCAAAATTTATTGAGAATCCACAAAATATCGAGAATCACATGCCCAAAAATATAAATATAATGTAAAGCATAATAACATCATAATGTTATACATATCTGATACCCAAATCAGTGTGGTGTGCGAAGAAATTGAAAGGTTTTTCTTCCTATTTTTTTCCTGTTCTTCCGTTTTCTCAATTCTTTGGAATCTGGAGTTTTTGAAATTTGAAAGGATAATGGGCTACTGAGTCTAAACTGTGAGTTTTATTTAAAAAAATAATAATTGAGCCCCCTTAAAATCTGGACCTGAGGCCCTAATAGCTAGACGCGCCTAGGAACGTCTAGGCGAACATTAAGTGATCAACATTGTCGTTAATTGTTTAATTACCGCTTAAGCTCAAGACGAAGCGTTTTCTTCAAACTTCCCGCATAGACGCACTTTTTAGAACACTAGTTTTTTAATTTTAGAATACTTATTTCCATGTGTATCTACTATTGCATTTCTTGCATTTTCATTTATTTGGCTACTGAAGGATTATGTTTAGTAATTTGTACATCTTTCGAAAAAAGATTGTGCATTTTAAATCAAATAGTAGAAACCCTAAATTTGTTTAAAGGATAGAGATATACTCCTAACCCTATGTGACTCACTAAGCTATTTTCACAAAAAATTAATGCGGTTATTTGATTTTAATCGACATAGAGATATAATAGGTTAACCAATCAATTATGATTAATTTTGTTCAAGACAGGTAATTATCTAAAATTAGAAAATCGAATCTATCATTATGAATGAGTAACTTATTGACTAACAAAAAAATTAATTAGACGACGATTAAAGAAAATCATGAATCACCACCACGTTTTCCTCCAGAATTTTCAAGACTTTTATGTTTTATTATTTTTTCGTATAGTTCTAATTCTCAAAATCATAATTTTAATTATTTGTTTCTTTTCATTATTAAAATTAAATTAATTAAAATTGTGTAATCGAAATGACTCTCATTGTTCGCTATGAAAGTCTCAAAGTATGACAACTGTGATCTAATCGACCTGTAACAGGCATTAAAAGCAAACTCAGATCGAGAGGCTAAGGGAATAGAACAGCCACCCCACCAATAGGAGGGGTGACATTTGGCCATTATGTCATCCCCTATGTCAAGGGTTATGTTCCCATAGCATGGCGGAATAACAACCTGGCAAAACATGTTTCGCAGAGATCTACAGATGTCGTCATTCATGTAACAGTGATACATTCTATGTAGAACAAGTAAAAATCAAACTAATACGACGTATCAAACAACTTGATATACAGATATAGGTTAATACAGAGAAAAAAATCTACTAGAAACTGGCACAGAGAGCATATAAATACTAGAAAGACTTTAAAAAGAGAATGTTGAACTGAAAAGGACATGTTCTCATCTTACAAGAACCCTACATTTCCAAAAAAGTTTTGAGTTCACTGAAATAAAAATTTCTAAACTAATGAATTCATCACACGATTTTCAGATCTGCAGATGGCCTTCATATACAGAGCTTCATAGCTGGTAAAAATAAAACGATGTGAACAGGAATCAGCAAATTCAACAATTCAAACATGTTAAAATCATATAATCTATCAAAAGAAACTTTGGCAACTGGCAACCATAGCAGCTCCCAAAAATTTACCCCTGTAACATATAACTTCATACGATATTTTCAAGAGTTTCAAACTCCACCCCTCAGAAACTAGTCCAAACAGCATCATTCCAGAAATTTTATTATGTCAAGACTAAATTGTGCTTTACAGTATTAAGAGAGGTATGTGATAAAAAATTACAATGTACGGGATGTAGGGTACATAGTAATGGACAAGACTGGAAATCACAACTCACAAAATTTTAACTCATTTTTCGTCAACAATACCTCGAGCACATACCAAAGATGACGTCAAGGAACTAAAGCCATAACATCAATGCATGATCTGTTTGGTATTACAATGAAACACAAACAAATCGAATGTCCAGAATTTTAAGAGTATCTATTATAGCGTGTCCTACAATTTCATCAAATGCTCTCAGTTACACCCCTGCAATTGCATGAGAAGAAAGTTCTAGAAGAAAGCCAGTAACTCATGAGATGTGCATTCACAAGGCTTCAACATGAACAATTCTTTAATAACATTGAATGGTCGAAAGCCCAGTTATAGGTGTGCACACCATGCTAATCTTTCCTTCATATTAATAACTTTACTTGTTGGGTAACAAACAATATATTAAAGTTGACAGGATAAATTTTCCACTCTTCAAAACCAAATTGATGCAGAGAGAAACTGACTAGTTAGAACATGAGACTAGGAATGACAAGAATGGTATAGAACGTGATTATTGGACTTGGAATATAAAATTCTGAGCAAAAGATACAGAAGTCAGATTGAAATAACTGAGACGATAATCATGCAATAATTGCTTACAGTTGCCAAAAAGAAGAAAGACTAAGCACGAGCTTACTTCTGTCCTAACAAATCAGTTGAACCTGTAGGTGTACATTTAAACAGCATATGTCATCAATGTTGAGGTATAGCTGGTCTCTTTTCCACCATATCATAGTGGAGAACAAAATTATCCTGCATTAAGTTAAACCAAACAATGTTGGAACGAAAAAGGAAAACAACAATCCTCATTCCTCAGGTTTACATTCAATAAAAAAGCAGGCAAATTGAATAAGGCAAAGAGATTTCAAACCTTGCGGACGGTCTCCCATGCATTTGGATCAAAACAAATATAAGATCCTCTCTCATATGCATTCATCTTTACAAGTGGCTCCATGTTAGCATTCCTCATAAACCACAAACGATGCTCTCTGTGGTAGAACCAACCTCTGTTATACCTAAAAGCAATTGGGACAGCTAGGTCAAACTACTATTATATGCAGCAAAATTAGCATCACCAGAGGAGTGGAATATAACCAGGGAGCAAGTATAGAAAGATTTCATAGTAAAAGACGTGAATCTTTCCATGGATTGATTCTGAATTACAGAGAACAAACTAGTAAACTAGAAATGAAATGGGTATTCATGGCCGAAATGGCATACAATTCATTGGCAGCATATAATTGTGCTTCATCCTTAGGCATACTGCATGAAACCACAAAGGAAAAGATAAATGTCAAATTCACAGTGAAAGAACAGAGGCAATATTAATGGAGTGCGATCTAAAGATATACCTGTAGAAGATATAAAACAAAGTCTCTAATTGAAACTTTGAGAAGTAAGCTTGCTGCAGCCAATTCAAGAAAATTCAGCAAGAATAAAATGGCATAAAAGCATAGTACAGATGAGGGTAGAAAGACAGCTCACATTTAGAGGTGGCGGTTGTTTAGCATAATAACATTGTGGCACGGTAAATTCTGGATCTCCCTTGGTAGGCTCGTCAGACCATGGGGAACCAAATGTTTTGTGAAGATTTTCAGAAGAATTCAAGTTCAATCCAAGGGTAGTGAGGTCAATTCCAAGTGCAAGAGAAGTCAGATCAGGGTCACTCATTCTTATCACACTCAACAAACCAAGCAAACCAAAAGGGTCAGAAGTGGTTTGCCCACCCTGCACGGGCTTCATTGCTTGATCCCTATATGGCTGACCTACAGCAGACATTTGCTGTAGGCGAAATTGAGACTGGTTCTGATGCTGCTGGTATTGCTGTATAAGCTGGTCGTATGACCCAACACCAGAAACCGAATTCGGAGAATTCAGAGGTCGTAGTCCCATGCCTGGGGGTCCACTGGTCTGATCAAATAAATAGAGGGTAAAAAAAAAGAGCGAAAAAATTATTGAGCAATTACAACAAGGACAGAAAACCAGGGCCATTAGACAACTTTTTCACCATGTAACTCGTGTAAGGCATTATTCACATTCACATCTACAAGCTACAATAGACATTATTTATACATCATTAACCCTGAGGGGTAGCTCAATTGGTCAGGTCTTGGGTTTGCTCCCCAATGGTCACCAGTTCGAGTCCCCTCAGGGCCACTGAGGTGAGAAACGGCTGTAAACTTCAGGGCCTCGTGGGATTAGTCAAGGTGCGATCTGATCGAATAAATAGAAACAAAAAATTATTAAGCTATTGCAACAAGGAAAGAAAAGTAGTGTCGTGAAGCAACTTTTACACCAAGTAACTCGTGTAAAATTCATTCACATTCACATCTACAAGCTACAATAGACCCTCTTACAATTAATATTTATATATCGATGATCTAAAATAACTAATACAATTTATAGGAAACAAACTCAATATTCTCATGCCCATTTATGACAATATTTTCAAAAAGGTGATCCTTTCTATGGAAACATTTCTTGCATAGAATTAATTATAGGAGAGAACTTACACACAAACCAACACCCCTATAAGTTTACACGTGTCACCAGGAGGAGGAAATTTCCACCAAGTATCTTACGTAAGCCATCATTCACATTTACGTATAAACTACAGTAGACCCTCTAATAATCATCATTTTTATATTAACGGTAACGACAACCTATTTTTTACACTCAAAACAATTCTTGAAAGGTATCAATATAGGAGGCATTATTCACAAACATATGTACACATCTTTTCATGTCACCTGAAAACTTATTTGATGATTTTCCATATCTGTAGAAATTGCTAATAGAACATTGTGATGAAGATTGCTTGGTTGTTAACCATGGTTACAATAAAACAGCAGTTGGTCGCATCAAGCACACTTTTTTTCTCTGTTAGACGAAGATACCCATGAAAAGTAAAATTTTCTTGTTCACTTCAAATATTTCCAAGGATAGCAGAGACAACTCCAGTTCAAAAGGACATTAGGAGTTCATTAAGTCAAAGAGATGTCAACTGGCGATGGCCAAAGATAAGTATGATCAAACACATGTTCCTAAATAAATTACAATGACAAGAACATTGGTCAAAGTAAAGTATGTATTTAATTGCAAATAACACTATGATATACTTTAATCGATCATACATGTCATTTTGTACTGCATGGGGACGTAACCAATCAATAGACTATGGCATTTATAATTAATACCTCTAATGATTAGAAAAAATAAAATTCTCTACCATGATTGTTTATAATAGGGTGTTGACTATAACACCATTATAGAGTATAATATTAAAGATAAGCACAATACATGTGCTTTACACTAAAATTGGGTTCAAATGCTGCAAAAATGGACTAATACAGATTAGCGGTTAAACCTCTCAAGGTATTAGTCAGACAAGTTAAGGTGGCTGACATTCCAAAGCAGACAAAGGATATGGCATTGTTCAGATGAATATTTCCCATTACTTCTCAGTAAGAGGAAACAAGGCCAAGGCAGAGAGAGAATAGAAGCGTTCAGGCAAAAAACAAAAAGTTGATATTGAATAGTTACTTGTGATTTCCTGATTTACATTGTATAAAATAAATAATAAAACACTACTAGAAATAATTCCACAAAACATGTTAGCACACCTGTGCATGATATGTTGAATGAGATGATGGAAACATGTCTGAACCATGTAAATGGAGTAGATCCTGATTGTTTACAGTCGAAAAAGGGACAACGCTGCTACTCACTGATGGGGCATGTTGTTGTTGCTGTTGTGGCCGATGAGATGAGTATGCTCCCCCCAAATTGAAACCAGTAGACCTTCCCATCTGTAAATTCAATCAGAAAATGAGAGCGGATTCAAACCCAACAGGAGAAACTCTATAAATGCTCCAAACTCTCATAAAGTATCAGTATCACTTACAGGAAAGTGTTGAGACTGCATCATGGAAACAGAACTGTCGTGAAGTTGATCCTTTTGGTGTAAGTCCATAGAATAGTCAGTATTTCCACCTGCACAAAGTCTAATAGATTGTCAATGGCAAGAGTGAATTCAAAAATATATTTACATAGTCAGAGAGAGTTGCTTAAAGGCTGACTAGTATCAAAGAGTCAAAGGAAAAAGAAAGGCAAAAAGTTCGATTGAGCCCAAAGGAACCTAACAGAAGGCTTCAAATGTGCATTATAAATATTCCACACCTCCCACTAAACTCAACTAATTTAGAAAATGAAATAAAATAAATACAATTAATTACACAGTAACAAGAAAAGGAAATTGAGGAAAGAGAAGAAGTGAGGAGGAAAATATATAACTTCGATTCAATAATAATATAGTTGTGCTCAAAATGAAAAACCTACCCAGCTTTTATATATAGTCTTAAACTCCAAGAGAATTTCTGATAAAATAAAACACTTATCTAAATCAAGTATAGTAAAATCCAATATTTTAAAATCTTATCTATCTATAAAATCTATCTTAATCTTATCTGTTATAATGATAAAATCTAAATTAACTAAAAGTCCACCTTTCCTACCTGTTTCGCCTAGAGTAGAATTTTAGTTGTTTCCCATCACTTAACACCACTGAATTTAACCACATAATTTTCACAATTATTGTTTTAAATAATCAAATTCATGTTGCCAACATAAAATGATTTGTGTACAAAAACCGAAAAAGCAATAAAAATTGGAGAAAAACTCTCACAAATCACAATCTTATTGTTATTTTATCAAATATCAAAAGCCAACCAAATTCTATTTCCCGCAGCTGGTTTAATAAGGAACCAAAAGCCCTATTGCTAATTTGATTGAAATTACTCACTTGATCCCTCAACTAATACCGAAACATTAATAGACCCCAATTACCAAAAAAGGTGAATTAGACTCTACTTAAGCGCTTGTTTGATAAAGATTTTTTTGCGAAATGATTCTTTGAAAAGTGTTTTTTTGTGAATGTGCGGTTCAAAAGTAAAGTTCTTGGAAAACATGAAAATGATTTTTTGGAAATGTGTGGTTCAAAATGAGTGTGGGGGAGAAGTGATTATCAAAGAATCAAAATCAAATAAGGGCTAAATAAATAAACTATTAGAACCAAGATTGTGCCTTTAATTAGACCCCAATTACTAAACACTTATTAAATAAATAAACTACTAAAATCAAGCACATGCCTCCAATTAGACCCCAATTACACAAAACATGATTTAGATTCTAATTAAATAAATAAACTATTGAAAGCAAGCCCGTGCCTTGTCTTGTACTGGCATCACATAAAACTTCTTAAGATTAGATGTTTCACAAAGGATAACAACCTGAAATGCAGACTAGCAGCAATAGACTTAATAAAGGATTAAGGATGAGAAAACACCACAAGCATGCACATTAAAACTAACATCACTGCCATAAAATCTGAGCAATTTTTCTGTTTTGATAGGGGAAAAAATTATTAAAATAAAACTTGGGATCAACACGAAGAGAAGATAAGGTCCTCTAGGGAGAAAATATTCAAACTAAGAGCATAATGGGTAAGCTTAAAAGGAGATTAAAACCACCTTTTTTTTGGCAGCATCACCTAAGATGCTACCAAAACAAGTGCTTTTAAACACCTTTTAAGCACTCCCAAACATAATCAATAGATCCTTCAAACTGAGGATTACCAGATAAAAGGAGAACCCTTATATTCGTTGCCGGTAAATTACCGAAGAGAATCTAAGAATCTAACCTTCTCCCATAAAGACAAAGAATCTAACTCTTTTCCTCCAGTATTTTCTTAATTATTCCAGCCAAATAATTTGAAACGCTGATAAGATCACAGGGGTAGATTTTCTAGCATTATAGAACCACAACTCCCGGGAATCTTGAAGCTTATTAGATGGGTTAATCGATCATGTTGCAGACTCTTGTTAACGGATATGAAGTGCCAGGCTCAGAAAATTGCATGTAAACATATATCCCAGGTGTCTGACAACTTGCATTTAACGCGTATGAGTTATGACACATCAAATACCTAGCTGTTTTGACTTCTTCTGGATGCACATTTTGAATAATCTAAACCGTGTTCAGTATGGGAAAAAGAACCCTGAGGGGTTGCTCAATTGGTCAAGCCTTGGATTTGCTCCCCACTGGTCACCAGTTCGAATCCCCTCAGGGCCACTGAGATGAGTACCCGATCGTAAACTTCATGGCCCCGTGGGATTAGTCGAGATGCGCGCAAGTTGAACGAACATCCACGGTTATCAAAAAAAAAGTAAGTATGGGAAAAGGAGTAAAAGTTGGTAGAACCCATCTATGGTAAGATTAATAAAGTGAGATCAATCAGTATAAGAATAAAAATACTCAAGGAAAACAAACCATAATTATGACCATTTATAGGAGAACAATTGCATACAGGAGTTAGTTATCAGCAGAAGCTCATTCTGCTATTTATACAAAATGATACCAGGATTTACCTTGGCACATCCAAATAGTCATTTTGTCCTCTAACTACTACTACTACAAATTAATTTGATTGCTCATTTTGATTCCAATACTTGGAACGCGCAACAGTGTCAAAAGAATGTGACAAAAAGACATCATTAGAAATAGCATAAAGTACGATTACTTTGAGATTCAAACACATGCAAGCACCTTTAAATCCTGGTAAGGCCGGAAAATCTTCATTTTGAATACTGAATTCTTGATTTTGTTGAACGATTGGGCTAAGACCTTGTTTCCGCAATGAACCTGAAATACTAGGGTTTTATAGTCAGTCCGAAACCAGACATATAACCTTAGAAGAATTATTGGAAAGAAAAGCACCCAGCTATTCAATTACCTAATTGTCCTTGAGGACCTCCAGCAGAACTGGGACGACTGTTCAGTTGAGGGAAATCATTGATGTCAAAAGGAGAACCATCATTGGCATTCATATCATTCAACATCCCCATATTATTAAGGTTATTCACAGCTTGTACATGGTTTTGTGACAGAGGACCACCGGCTGAAGGGTAGGAATTGCCTAACATAGAAATTACCTGCGGAGAAGCTGAATGGAGGAACAGTAATTTAGACCTCATTCCTTAAACCTACATACATATAATCATTCATCTTGATCTCTGATACAAGTTTAATGCCACCAAACTGTAATAACACTGAAGAATGAAAGAAATCTTCACTTTTATATAGCAAATCAATACTAGTTAGGAAAACGAGATCAATATAAAAATCTGACCAAACAACAACGTAAAATTTAAACATAATATTATCAAATCTTGTCCCCCAAAGTGTAGAAAACTTTGAAGTCTTATTCGTGGCTTGATTGCCATGAACACCACCTTTTTCTTCCAGTGACAACGAACGCAATGAAATCACTTTTCCTATTCTCTCTCCATTCTTAACCCAGCACCTAAGAAGCAGTAGATACAACTCAAACAGGCACACAAGTAATTTTTCGGAGAAGGACACGAGCACATTGGGGATATTTTAATTAGAATAACATAAAATATTTTTTTCCAGTTTTGCTTTTTAAATAATAATTCTCAATTTAAATATTTATAAATCAACAACTAAGCGAGAATTGGGACAATGAGCCATCTTAGATCAATTAAAAAGTTGGCCCAATACAAACTATTGAAATGATTCATTTGGTTTTTTGTTAATTGGTCCATAGACCCCACTGTATGATATTTTTATCCTTCCATCCCATCTCCAGAATGTTATGGATCACTGGTTGATACTCATCTATTTTCCTTCGTCTAATTTCATTTGATTTCATATATTTACTTCTAACCATTTTCATAACCCATTTCCTCATTTCAAGATTCTGAACAAATTTCACCCATTTCCATAACCAGAACATCATTAGTTTGCTGGAATAGTGTCCTCTTTTATTTTTTTGGTATGAATACTACAATGTGGACTTGTCGTGCAAGCTCCTCATCACTCCCTTGTCCAGATTTAAAGATAGGAGGTGCGTCGGACACTTAACACTCCAATGTGTCCATGCTTCATAAGACACCATTAATGATAAAAAAAAAATATATTCGGGCACAGTAGAACATCATTTTCATTATGAAAGTGATGTAGGGCAACCTAACTAGGATTCTAGTGTCTTTGTTTTAAAATTATTTATTTGAAAACTAAGCTTTTTTGTACTAACTAAACTCAATAGATTCGAGTTACACTACTAAGAGCATGTTTGGGGTGGCTTACTAAAAGAAAAGCACCAAATGTGTTGTCTTATGTTGGCCTATCTAAAATGTAGGTGGGTCAACAGTAAAAATAAGCCACACGCTTTTAAGATAAGCCACCCCAAACATCGCTAAGATTGTTAAGCTTTTCTCTTGTTTTCACAAGATTCAATTTCCACTGCGCATGAAAAAGCCAAATGTTACCAGAAAAATATACAACTAAATGACGAAGTTCACACTAAACAAAAAAGTGTAGAATCATGGCAACCAACTGACAGCTTACAAGCGAATGAAATATCAATTGAGATACTCAGATATATTATAAACACAAGTTCAACAAATGGCAATATCAGGAGCAAGGCTGGAAAACACTTGTCTAATTCAGATCATAATCACAGTGGAATATTTGAATCAGATATTGAAGTGATTGTTATATCACAAAATCACTAGTCAACTTTAAACTTGAAAAATGCAGCTTCTTTGTGAAAATAAAGAAATTTTTAAAATCCATTACCGAAAGAGATTTCAACAAGATCAGGTAACATGGTGTTTGCAGAATAACAGATGCTCAAAAATACTATAGCTCAACAGGAACAATTTATTAAGGCTAAATATTTTCAATCACATTCGAGCGAACAGCTAAATACAAGCTTCAAACTAAACCATAGATGTACAGTAATATGGCGAGCAAATGATTAGAGAGCAGGTGAAACATGAATTGGGATACACCATTTACAGAAGCATACTGGTGGGGGGAAATTCATAGAGACTGATGTATATGTGGCTCATATAAAATAGAACACAAGTTTACTGGATTAAATTGACCGATGCGCAAATCCTTATAGACAAATAACTGATGTTAACATCACCAAGAAACCTGTCCAAGTGACGCTTTGCAAATGCTGTAGAAAAACCAAAAGCCAGAGGGCTGAAGAACACTTTTATTATTTCATGATGATTTACCTTGTTGAAGCACACTGCCCACAAGCCTGTTTTGTCCTTGCACATTCATATTTCCAGAACCACTGTTGGCAATTAAATTTAGACGTGAAGCTAGACCAGGCACAGACAATCCTCCACCAGAACTAATGCTTCTGCCAATGTTGCCCCCACCTACCATGTTCCCCATTGAGCTTGTAATCCGTGGGCCAGCATTCCCCATAACCGGAGAAACACCTAAACCTGGAACAGCAGTTCGATTACCAATTGCAGAAGAGGTTGTGAGAATCCCAGGGATAGAACTACCAACTCCATTTGTGCTACCACCATACCCTTGGTTTCCAATGACACTCATACCACCTCTATTCACTATCCCTGAATGACCATGTGTATTGCTGTGAGATATCTGCAAATGAGGAACAATATATTGTAGGAAGTTCTGAATATGGGTAAAAAAAAAACTATAGGTCACCGAGAATTCAAAAACTAGTTGAACAAACCATTAGGGGTTGTTCTCTTGGTGTTTCAGATTTTTATTTTGAGTTTTGAATTCATTTTGGGTTTTGTGTTTTGAGTGTCTATTTTGAGATTGTTGAAAATGTGTTATTTTTGGCATTTTGAAAAATTGTTTTGAAAACACCCAAAAGGCGTTTTGAAAATAGGAAAGATATCACATTTTCACTGTTTTGGAAAATCGAAAATAGAAAACGGCTTGAAAACGGTAAAGAGAACATACCCTTAGTTTTACGATATTAAGAAAATTAGTGAACTGCTTTAACTTTTCCCCCAATACATATTTTCAATATTCTACATTCACATCAAGTTAAGGTATCTCCTATGCAGCAAAAAGTCAAAAGGTTACCTGAGAAAGAGCACCTGGAAGATTATTTGATGCAAATCTTCCACTGGAAAGGTTACCTGCGGCTTGTTGCACCCCACTAGAAGGGACATTATTCATTATTGTATTTCGAGATCCAAGTGAGCCTGACATGTTAGGAACATTAAAACTCCCATGAATATTATGCAGTCCCTGAATATTTCCTGCAAGAAGAAAGCTCGATGATATATTAGATTTTGAAGAAAATCTTAAACCCCTGTTTGGTCTAGCCAAAAATCAGTTTCTTTTAGTAGATTTTGATAAAAATTGATGAAATGTGTGGTTGAAAAGTTGATAAAAAGTTGTGGGTCCTGAAAAATGTGTGGTTGAAATTGAGTTTTAGGAACAAATGAGCTTTCAAAAGTGGGGGGCAAACATAGTATGTAATAATTCCAGCAAACAACTCACCAGTGTGATGAAAAACGGGAGAGGCAGCCCCAGATTGACCAGAGAACGAAGAAGTTAATGGGCGCCCAGTGCTGTCAGGAAGATTTGATGTTGATCCATTGAGTGATGACTGCAGCCAGAGTGTAAATGAATACATATACGAAATTCCATACTCGTGTAAGTTTCACATATGACCCCCAATTCTTACTCAAATTATGATAAATGTTGTCATGATCCATGTACTAGAATAAAATAAAAACGAAACTATAATAAAGAACAGAGCTATAGTATTTTCAACGAAACCGCTCCAGTTTCTATGTTCAACCAAAAAGTGGAGAGAGAGAGAGAGAGAGAACATATTGCTTTTGTTGGGTAAGGCAATTAGGCAACATGCCCAACAAGTTCTGTTACCAAATACAACCACTCCATGCAATGAGCAACTCCATATGATTAGAAGTTAAGCTAATCATTAAGATAACAAGCTTAAAGGTATTATCTGAACTTGCTAGAGTATTGTCACCTCCAAATAAACTAAATTAGATGAATCAATACCAGTCTCACTACCAACGTTATCTTAGCTTACCACATTGCCAGCAAAACCCAAGACTCATTATTATTCAAACACGAAATTTTCTGTACTTTTCAGAAGACAATTGAAGGAATCAAATCAACCCATCGTGCAAATCATGATAAACCATCATGCAAGTAATTATAATTCACAAATTCAAGCACTGAAGCAGAGTATTCTTCAAACACGAAATTTTCTGTACTTTTCAGAAGACAATTGAAGGAATCAAATCAACCCATCGTGCTAATCATGATAAACCATCTTGCAAATCATTATAATTCACAAATTCAAGCACTGAAGCACAGTCTTTAGCTAAAAGCCAGAAATCAGTACAAGAACTTCCTTTCTGCAAAAATTGTAGAAAATTCCAAGGGTATACATGATGTAAAATGCTTCTCATCCCAATCTGTTTGATGTCATGGACGGCATGCAACACAACTATCCAGATATAACCTCCGTATTCAATCGTTCTAGAGAACATTTTACTTGTTTTTCATTTTGACAGAACCTTTCTGTGCTTTTCGTATTTTAGATCTCTCCAACAAACCATATTAATAAGTTTGAAGCCATAACCTAAGAATCTGTTAAAATAGAGTCTAATCATCATCTGACACTAATATCCTTATATATGACATGAACAGAGCATTGAAAAATCAATATGTTGACCCAAAAAACTCATGATTATATTATACAAGCAACAATAAAAATTACATTTAAATGGATGCCATGGTAAATCATATTAATGAAAATGTGGTATAGGAAAAATGAAAGAGCATATTTAATCCTAATATGAGAACTGCAAATAACAACAATATTACTTCGAAGAAAAGAACCAAAAGAATGTAGAAACCACAAGACTATTATCCAATGTCAGTATATACACATGTAGCGTTGTACATTAGAGGGAACAGTACATTAAATAACCCCGACATTGCAGAAAATTTCAAAAGGTCATGCAGAATTTTTTTCCTTCACCCAGTTGCAGCTTCCCTTCTTTTTTTTGTCAAAAAGCTTTTCCAGAAAGTGCTGGAGCCTTTACTTTCTAATTCTCAATTCTCTGAAAGGAGAATTTGACAAGAACAGTCAGTCAAATTATTAAATGACAAAACTATTTTCAGCAACCAAGAACAAGATTTGAAAAGCTAATTAGTAAGTCACGAACTGAACAAAAAACAATTGATCAGAAGCAAACCCAAAGGCATAATACAAACAGGAAATCACATGTAAAACAAAAAATAGACCCATAGCAAATGCAGGTCCAATAAATTTAAGCTTCAATAAGGTAAAAAAAATATAGAAACAAATACCATAGGAGCACACATAAATGCCTCATTTTATGTATCCTAAAGCACAAAGAATCAGATGCATTTAATAAGTAATTCATTCTATCCATATAAGATCCTTAGCAGCAGCAACCAAAGAAAATTGATTTGACCGGTATCAATCAATTGGTATCACACAAAGTTTAAAAAGGCGAAACTAAGTACTGAGGCGGTTTCTCTTTATGAAGCGAAGCGTAAGCCTCGAGACGGATTGAGGTGCAAGCCTCACAAAAAACAAAAAATCTA
>CAIGRF010214886.1:0-12695 GCA_903798235.1 Fraxinus ornus
AAAATTATGCAAGGGAAGCAAGCGAGCCGGCCATGACTAGTTACATAGTGAATTAGTCGACCAACGGGAGGGTCCCACTCCCAATAACTTTCACACAAGAAGATACTCTGGGAGTACATTATCCACACTGTGACGCCCTAGTGGTAACGACCGTTGTAGCCCGTAATGGCCTGAAAAGAACGTTAGTGGATAATGGAAGCTCAGTCAATATCATATTCGGTACCACTTTCGATAAAATGAAGGTTGATCATGAGCTGACTCAATGAATTTCCCATGTATGGCTTTACGGGGGACAACATCATCCCAAGAGAAAAAATCACTCTGGCAATAGATTTGGAGACAGAGCCTATGATCGCTCACCATTTCATGGAGTTCCTAGTAGTTGACAACTGATATGTTTATCATGGGGTGCTTGGGAGACCCTTCTTAAAGGAGTTGTAGGCAGTCACTTCAATTCATCACTTATGCATGAAGTTCCCCACTGAAAATAGTGTGGCCACGATTTGAGACAACCAGCGAGGAGCTAGGGAATGCTACTCAAATTCTTTAAGAAAGGTAGAACCAAGAACTGTTAATGTGATTGTCACCAATGTTGAAATGAATGACCCCCCTGATCAAGGGAGCACCCCTGAACAAGGGGAAGATGTTGTAATGGATGAGGTTCCCGAAGAGGAATACATCCTCAGAACCATACAAGTCCCTGAAAGGGAAAGCTGCTGAAGAAGAAGTTTGCTTGAAAGAATTGGATCCCTGCATTATTGATTGTGAGCCCTAGACAGCTCCCATTGAAGAACTGGAGACCTTCCCAGCCGACCCCATGGACCCATCAAAACTCTTGCAGATAGGGAGTAACTTACTACCTAAAATGAAGAAGAATTTAAAAGACTTCTTGCTCAAAAACATTGATGTGTTTGCCTGGAATCATGGCAACATGGTAGGTATTGATCCAAAAATTAGTTACCACCACTTGAACATCAACCCAAAGGCTACAATTCATAGGCAGAAGATGAGAGCTCTTAACCCAAAAGGTACGAGGCCCTCAAAGATGAGGTTAAGAAGTTAATTGACAACGGGTTCGTAAGAGAATCTGTATATCCGAGGTGGGTATACAACCCCCTTTTTGTAAAGAAACACAATAGGAAGTGGATGGTGTGCATAGACTTTTCAAATTTGAACCAAACTTGTCCCAAGGATAGCTTCCCATTTCCCAGAATAGACCAACTCGTAGGACGTGAACTTCTTAGCTTCATGGACACTTATTCGGGATATAACCAAATCCTCATGTTCCCACTAGATGAAGAGCATACCTCATTCATCACAGACAAGGGGCTCTATTGCTACGAGGCCATGCCCTTTAGATTGAAAAATGCTCGGGCAACTTACCAAAGGTTGGTCAATAAGATGTTTGCCGACCTCATTAGAAAAACCATGGAAGTTTACTTTGATACGTGTTAGTAAAGAGCTTAAAGGCAGAAGATCACATTGCCCACCTCGATGAGATATTCCAGATCTTGCGAAGGTATCAAATGAAACTCAATCCTTTGAAGTGCGCTTTGGGGTCTCATCAGGCAAATTTCTAGGTTATATTGTTAACCAAAGAGACATCGAAGAAAATCCTGAAAAGGTCAAAGCTTTGATTGAAATGAGGTCCCCTCAGAAGTCAAAAGAGGTGTAGAGCTTCATTGGACGGGTTGCAGCCCTCAATCATTTCATCTCCAAAGCAACGGACAAATGTCTACCCTTTTTTAAAATTCTCAAGGGAGGGAACAAATTTTGATTGACAGAGGAATGCGAGGTCTCCGAAGAAAATTCTCAACGGACAAATTTTGTACTTGGCAGTTACTTCTGAAGCCTTAAGTTCGGTTCTAATAAGGGAAGAAAACAACGATTAGCTACCGGTTTACTATGTCAGCAAGGCACTCCTAGCAGCTGAGACTCAATATCTAGATATGGAAAAGCTTGCCCTCTCCTTGGTAACTACTTCAAGAAAGTTGAGGCCGTATTTTCAGGCCCACAGCATCCATGTACTAACAAACTATCCCCTTAAACAAGTGCTTCAGAAGCCAGATGCCTCGGAGAGGTTACTCAAGTGGGCTGTGGAGCTTAGTGAGTTCGACATCACTTACAAACCAAGGACAGCCATCAAAGGACAAGCCTTAGCTGATTTCGTGGCTGAATTCACTCTTGTTCTAGAAATCAAAGAAGAAATGGAACCTTCTGAACCTCAAACATAGAGGCTCTCAGTTGATGGATCATCTGGGGATACAGGCTCAGGATCAGGGATCATCTTGGTCAGTCTGGAGGTACACAAGCTTACTTGTGCTGTGAGGTTCAGCTTTAAGGCCACCAATAACGCAACCAAAAATGAAGCCCTCTTAGCTGGCCTTAGATTGGCAAATGAGATTCAAGTGAAGAGGCTCATAATCAACAGTGACTCCCAGTTAGTAGTTAGTCAAGTGCACAAAAACTTCTTTGCCAGGGACAAATATATGACAGCATACTTGAAACTGGTGATGAGCTTCATCCCCTCATTTGAAAGGTTCGAGCTGATGCAAATACCACAATCCCACAACACTCATGTTGACACACTAGCAAAGTTGGCAAGTAGCAAGGACTCTGAATTGCTCACAGTGGTTCCAATTGAGCACCTCCCCAGACCTTCAACAGAGGAAGGTGTGGGTAGAAGATACCCCTCTTTGGATGAAGCCCATTATATCTTATCTAAAGAATCAAAACATGCCTTTAGAGAAAAAAGAGGCTCAGAAACTTAGAAGAAGAGTCATCCACTTCGTCTTCCAAGATGAAGTGTTGTATAAATGTGGGTTTTCACTCCCTGCTAAGGTGCATCGGAGGAGAACAAGCAAACTATGTACTTTGGGAAACCTATGAGGGTGTTTGTGGCAATCATGTCGGAGGTTGGTCTTTAGCACAAAAAGTGCTCAGACAAGGATACTATTGGCCCACTTTGAAAAAGGATGCGCAACAGTTTGTCAGGAAATGTGATATATGTCGACGCTACGCCACTATCCAGAGGCAACCCTCACAAGAATCAAGTGTGGTTTCCAACCTTTGGCCGTTCGCGAAATGGGAAATTGACCTAATAGGACCTTTTCCCAAAGGAAGAGGAAGTGACAACTTTGCAATCGTGGGTATTGGCTATTTTACGAAATGGGTGCAAGTCGAACCACTGGCCAAAATAACTGAGGTCAAGACTTCCAAATTCCTTTGGAGGAACATCATCTATAGGTTAGAAATTCCTCATTCAATTGTATCAGATAATGACAGGCAGTTCGATAACAAGAAGGCCATGGAGATGTGCGAGGAATTGGGTATCAAGAAACACTTTCTTTCCCACATCACCCCCAGGCTAACGGGCAAGTGGAGGCTGTAAACAAAACCATTAAGTACACCCTGACGAGGAAGCGTATCATGGGTTGGTGAGTTACCTCAGGTACTTTGGGCCATCAGAACGACAAGTCGAACTACAATAGGGGAGACCCCTTTCTCCATGGCTTACGGGGCTAAGGCTATAAGCTCAGTTGAAGTGGGTCTACAATCTCTCAGGCGAATACACTTCAACGAGATAAATAATGATAAGATAAAGAAGATGTGGGTTAGACCTTCTCGAAGAAAGAAAAGATGACTCTCAGGTTAGGTTAGCCATGTATCAAAGGAAAATAACCAGATTTTACAATTCAAAGGTAAAGAAGAAGTCATTTCGATTAAATGAACTAGTGTTGCGAAGGGTGTTTCTACCATCGAAAGAACATGGGTTTGGAACCCTTGGCCCCAACTGGGAGGGTCCATATCACATATATGAAGAGGTTCAGCCTAGGACCTATAGAATTAAAGATCTGGATGGAAGGACATAGCCTCATCCTTGGAACGCAGAAGATCTACGCAAATATTACCAATGATGTAATACATCTTGTACATGTATCCTTAAGTTCAATTAAATACAATCCTTGTTGTTATTTTAAGTTGTATAGCAATGATCTCCTCAGAAGGCTAAGAGCCTCGAAAGTACCCAATCGAAAATAGAATTGGTCTTATAAAAGATAAGGCATGAAAACTTCAAAATAAATAAATCCACCGACCTTGATTATGCGCAAAACGAGGTAATTTTGACAAATTATATTGCCCAAATCTCTTAAAGAGTCTGAAGCCCCGAGAGAGACCCAACTTAAACAATACAAACAAACTTGAAAGAATGCCTGAAGTTAAAGGTATATGACTTTCGAACATTTGAATATTGTCTGAAGTTATACAAACGAGTTTGAAAACCTCGAATATATTAAATACTTAAAATTACGACATAAGGCAGACCTAAGGATGTCTGGTGAAACTGAAGTAACCTAAGTACAGTCGAGGTTAATTGCTATAGTTATCTTGTTCAAAGGTAAAATAATTAAAGGTCTCCCACTCGACCTTATGCATTGGTTCAATAAACAAGTTGGCATTTATGAAAGTTATCAATGTAAAGAGTCGATCCTTCAACACTTGTGAAATATTTGGAAAACGATTGATAAAGTTTGTCACTGTATGTTATTAGAATCAAAGTTGTTAAGTGGAGTTGTTGAAGATACAAGAAGGTTAGAATAATGATTAACAAACTACGTCAGATGTACACAAGGGAATTGAAAACTACAGAAGCTAAATAAAGGAGAAATTGAATTTCATTAAGATTAGAAAATTACATTGCATTGGGCCGAGGCCATTACACTTGAAATAAATTCAAAAATGAAAGATACATTTAAGGTTGAGGGGGTAGGGTAGGGTAGGGTGGGATGGGGATTGAGGATCCTCAAAAGGGACTATGACCCCAGGGGCCGCTTCTTCAGGGGAAACTTCCTTAGGAGCCTCGCCATCAAGGTCAATGACTTGGTACCATTCAATCGACGTTTGAGGTTCATCCTCCTTGTCTTCCAGAAACTCCGCCTTTAGATTAGAAGTGCTATGCTGAGTATGAACTTCAAGCTACTCAATTACCTCTTGTAGGCATATCTTCTCCAATACTTTCCGAAACACTGGTACACCTCAGTTAGATGGAAGTTAGCCATGAAGTTATTTTCGACCTCGTTTGGCAAGTTCAACATCATTTCTGACCTCCTCAACCTCCTCATTCAAACCTGCCACTTGGGAGGTCAGCTCCCCCACCTACCCTTTTAAGGCAGCATTTTCTTTGTTTGCCTTTTCAAGGCTTTGGCAAGTTTCTGATGGGCGTCGCAGGTTTCCACCCGCTTCATCAGAGAGGCAACTTCACTCTGTGATAGGAACACCTCCTTCTTGAGCATCTCGATCTCCTCCAAGGCAGAGGTAAGCTTCAGGGACTCCTTCTCCCCTTTCTTCTTATGAGCCTCAGCTTCAGCTTTGGCCGACATAGTTTCCTTCTCAGCCTGGGTGGCTTTTGCCACAAACTCTCTATTCTTTCGTTGAAGGTTTTTAAAAAGGGCCTCTACCTCTACAGCCATTCCAAACGACCTTGTAGCCTAGGCCACCATTGTGGCGACGACATCCACGATGTCGCTAGTTTCTACGAAGTTTTGCCACTTCCCAGTTAGAAAAGTATGGAATGTCGTCGTAGCTGTTTGAACCTCTGCAGGAAGGAGTGCAAGGGCTTAAGGTTCNAAACTGAAGTAACCTAAGTACAGTCGAGGTTAATTGCTATAGTTATCTTGTTCAAAGGTAAAATAATTAAAGGTCTCCCACTCGACCTTATGCATTGGTTCAATAAACAAGTTGGCATTTATGAAAGTTATCAATGTAAAGAGTCGATCCTTCAACACTTGTGAAATATTTGGAAAACGATTGATAAAGTTTGTCACTGTATGTTATTAGAATCAAAGTTGTTAAGTGGAGTTGTTGAAGATACAAGAAGGTTAGAATAATGATTAACAAACTACGTCAGATGTACACAAGGGAATTGAAAACTACAGAAGCTAAATAAAGGAGAAATTGAATTTCATTAAGATTAGAAAATTACATTGCATTGGGCCGAGGCCATTACACTTGAAATAAATTCAAAAATGAAAGATACATTTAAGGTTGAGGGGGTAGGGTAGGGTAGGGTGGGATGGGGATTGAGGATCCTCAAAAGGGACTATGACCCCAGGGGCCGCTTCTTCAGGGGAAACTTCCTTAGGAGCCTCGCCATCAAGGTCAATGACTTGGTACCATTCAATCGACGTTTGAGGTTCATCCTCCTTGTCTTCCAGAAACTCCGCCTTTAGATTAGAAGTGCTATGCTGAGTATGAACTTCAAGCTACTCAATTACCTCTTGTAGGCATATCTTCTCCAATACTTTCCGAAACACTGGTACACCTCAGTTAGATGGAAGTTAGCCATGAAGTTATTTTCGACCTCGTTTGGCAAGTTCAACATCATTTCTGACCTCCTCAACCTCCTCATTCAAACCTGCCACTTGGGAGGTCAGCTCCCCCACCTACCCTTTTAAGGCAGCATTTTCTTTGTTTGCCTTTTCAAGGCTTTGGCAAGTTTCTGATGGGCGTCGCAGGTTTCCACCCGCTTCATCAGAGAGGCAACTTCACTCTGTGATAGGAACACCTCCTTCTTGACTCTCGATCTCCTCCAAGGCAGAGGTAAGCTTCAGGGACTCCTTCTCCCCTTTCTTCTTATGAGCCTCAGCTTCAGCTTTGGCCGACATAGTTTCCTTCTCAGCCTGGGTGGCTTTTGCCACAAACTCTCTATTCTTTCGTTGAAGGTTTTTAAAAAGGGCCTCTACCTCTACAGCCATTCCAAACGACCTTGTAGCCTAGGCCACCATTGTGGCGACGACATCCACGATGTCGCTAGTTTCTACGAAGTTTTGCCACTTCCCAGTTAGAAAAGTATGGAATGTCGTCGTAGCTGTTTGAACCTCTGCAGGAAGGAGTGCAAGGGCTTAAGGTTCTAGCTCGGTAGACCTCTTGGCCAAAGCCAGTTTACCTCGGGAATGGTCCCAGGTCGTGGATTTACTAGAAGCCCTTAGCTTCTTGGTAGGTTTTTGCCTTTGAGGCTCCGAGGCAATCGGTCGTTTTTGTCCCTCGGAAGCTGCTGCAATCAAAGTCGCTAGCAACTTCTCCCCAATAGGCACTTCAGAACAAAGAGAAAGAATGTCATTGGAGGTACCCACTTCGGTAGCAGACACCTTAAATTTTTCTTAGGCTCCTCGACTATAGCCTTTTTACCCTAGTCGGCCAAAAGGGGACGTCCCTCTTTCTGAGAGGTAGCTTCCTTGCTGACCCTATCTAGTTTATCCTAGTTTATCCCTCACATGCTTTCCTCCAATAGATGAGGGTCTCATGCCTTTACAGCCGGCTGTCGAAGTGGCGGCCAGGATGGTGGCCATGTCAGAGATGGGGGTTTTCTATTCGTGAAGTTTTCTGTAGAGAATAGACACAACGTTAGATATAAGCAAAGCAATAAAAGTTAATGACGAATAAAAGAATCGATGCAAATCTTACCTCCTCGGGCCATTAAGCAGAGTTCTTCGTAGAAGTGAGGAGAGATGATCAAACGATTGAAGTCACGAACAGAAGAGGGTCGGTGATAAATTTTCGACAAGGTATCCCAATCATTTCTGTCAAAATCGAAGCACTCTACAGACCCTGCAAAACAGTTACGACCAACAAGCAAAATGCACGAATAGCACTCAATGGGTTTGGAGTAGGAGGTCGGGACTTTGACATAAGGGACAATGTCACCCTCGCACTCCTGCCACTTTTCCGGAACCTAGAACCAGGTTTCCTTCCATCCTTTGATGGATGTAGGGAGACCCACCACGAAAGGAGAATGTGCCCCCCATGGGCACAACGAATACCAACCCCTAGAATTCTCCTTGGCTAAGGACCTAGGTTGATAAACGGTTTGGAAGACGTGGAGAGGCATGTCCTCACCTAGAGAGGTCTCTTTCCAAAGGAAATAAGACCTTACTAGCTGAGCCCATGCATTAGGGACGAGCTAGGTAGAAGCCAATCCATACAATCAAAGGACAGCTTGGAAAAAAAGGATAAAGTGGGAGATGAAGCCTACCTTTTAGTAAAAACTCACTGATGACGATGCAGGCATGCCTCGGATAGCAGGCTTGCTTATCAGGGGAAGGGTTTAGAAGCTCTATGTCGTAGGGAATCCTATATTTTTTCATAAGGCTAGCAAGATGGAATGGGTCGACGTAGGACGAGATTTTAGCTGCCCCCAGGATGTGACATCATCACCCTCAACGTCATCCCCAAGAACCGAAGCGCCCTGCTTAGCCTTAATGGCTATGGCAAGGTTGGTAGTGTTGGTAACAGATAATCCCAACTCACTCGCCATCTCGCTAATGTCTATATTCCCCCTGATAGGTTTAGAGGAAGCCATCGATTCTTAGATTTAACTTGGGAAAAAACCCCCACAATGAACAAAGAAAGATGCAAAAAACAACAGATTACTTACGACTGCCGCAAGGAAACTCAAAGAAAAGAAGAACACTAGAAAGGATTTCGAGAAGAAGAAAACTTGCAAAGTTCTTAAAGAAGACAATTTGAAAAGTTGAAGAAATAACAAAGCAAATATTCGTGCAAAAGTAGAAAAATCCCCTCCCAAGGACTTGTGCCTTTTATAGGCAGACCCACTTAATCCCAGTCGTTGGATCTTGGTCCAGGTCATCCAACCGTTAATTTGCGAGAGTCAATTCGAACTACTCACCACATCTGACGCTTCGACTTCAAAGGCCCAGATTAGGTCGTCTGGCACACGCGCTCTCATGCGTCTAGAAAAGAAAGAGAAAAGTGGTGGGGGGACAGCCATCATTGCGCATTAAATATGATGATGGTTACGTGTATTGGAAGTTGTACTGCCCCAGCTATTTTTATTGGAAAGGTACTACGACATCAAATCATTGAGGCTCCATGATTAGAGACGCCTTGTATTTCTCAAAGTCGTTGGAAAAATAATAAACCCCTCGTGACTATTAATCTGAGGCTATATACAGCATCAGACCATATCAGCCTTTGAAATGAATGAATGCACTTTAGTTCTGAGGAGATGCTTTGGACCTATGAAGGCACTTCGGACAGAGGAGAGAACCTCAATTATTAGGGAGTAGATCCCCATAACATCTGCCTGCACAAGAAATATTAGAAGTACAGTATTCTTTGCCAATCAAACCACCTCAGACAACTCCCACAAGAAGGTCCACATGAATTTGAGCATCTTTCTTTCCAAGGATTACACAACACTTGAAGTCTATGCATTACATAAATAATCATGCATAGACTTAGGGGACTATTGTTATCACCCCAAATTCAAAGTCCCAGCTCAGATAACCACGTAGACCACCACGTAAGCATCAAGTCCACGTGAGCAGCCATGTGGACGATGAGTCCCCATGAGCAAAGAATCAGCTAGGAGGTCAGAAGAAGACGAAGAAACAAGGTCAAAAATAAGAGAAAGAAGCAGCCATTCGAGGTCCCTCGCTATTGAGTCAGATGTTATTACTGAACTCCTTCACCCCACATGAAGCACTGAGGCTCCGAAGCCTGAAGCAAAGGTTCCTCCAAGCCGTCCGAAGTTCTATGCCGCCAAAGGCCTTCAAGTCGACACCGACCCTGACCTGTACAGAAGATTTAAAGATCCATGAAGTGATTGATATGACGTCCATAATAGAGTATGTCAGTGCGTCAGTGTCAGCTTACTAAGTAGGAAGACCACGTGGTTTTGATCCAATTGTAAGCCTACTGTGTCAGGTATTAATTGTAAGAGTGGACAATAATGTGAGGTCTCAGTCCAGGAGATCAGGCCACGTGGTTTTGATCCAATGGTCACCACATCGACCAAGATAGTATAAATAGTCTCTTGTAGTATGGAAAAGGGGCTGGTATCTTTGTAATCATATAATCAAAGAGATATATCATCATTCTGGCAAAAATACTGAGGGAAGGCAAGATTTAAATAGGCTGATGCTTACATGCTTTACAAACAGAAGATAACAACGATCAAGACTCCAACACAAACACAATCTTTCCATATCTATCCTTCCATATATTCCGTAATACAAAAGAGAGATTTATTTTGGAGAATCTATTGGGCATTCGTTGATAGTGCGATTGCCGTCGAAATAAAACTGTCGGAGTCCAAATGTCCCCGTCTCTTGTGGGAAAGTGCCTCCCATGTCCTTCTTAATTCGGCTAGCATTCATGTTCCGGTAGATACGTGTCGAATTCGTACTTGACGTGGCAATAATGAACCCGACATCTGTGGAGTTCATTTTTTGGGGTCAACACTCTCTATATGTTGAATATGTAGAGAATATATTTGCTTAAACTCACCTTAACGTAATTGTCCAACCTTAAACTCACCTTTTACTCCTACATTTCCAAATCCTGTAACCTCAACTACCCGGCATTTAATCAATTCGCGCCACCTCCGATTGTGACCCGACCCGTGACCACCAACGCTAAAATGATATATTTTCCACCAAGTACTCACTCAGTGTAATTAATCCCATCAGGTGGTTCCGATTACTTCAAAAATCGATTTTCATATTTTGACAAAAAAAACTAAATACTTTTTGTTGGTTCTATACATGGAATCAAAACCATGATAGAACTAATCTAGACAAAATCGATTAGTTCTAGTTTAGTTCAATCTGAATCTTCCTGTACTTCAAAAAATATTTATAAAATATTGTGTTTAATTAGATGACAAAATTGTTATCGCTTGGTCATGTGTAGTTTTGGACGAAAGTTGTGAACAAAGATGAAAGTTATCTCGAAGCTAAAAATTAAAAAGCTAAAATGAGTCAGCGAGTCAAAATGATACTAACACCTAGCATTGAGAAATACACATGCAATTAATCTATAGTAAGCCCTTGTTTAGTTTTCTTAAAAATAAGATTTTTAATAAAAATTAATGAATATGAGATTGAAAAGTTACGAGTTTGATTAACTTTTACTTAGATTATTTATAACTTTTTAGCCATTTGGCCCCATACCCCCCATTAAATTATAATTTATTTTTCTCCCCCTTCATACATGCTAGCATTCTCGCGGAGGGTGGATGAAGTACGGACATGCTTGAAATCGGACAATACCCCTCTTTCATATGTGCATTGCATTGAAAAGAATTAGGGATAAAGTTGAGTATGGTTTGAACATAGAAAAAGTAAATGACTTACTTTTAGTATTTATGTATTTATTATTTCATATGTCGCTAGGCTCTAAAGAATCTTAAATAAAACAATTATCTTATTCATTTAACAGTGTTATTAATACACTAGCCCGAGTTGAGACTAGAGAATTTTGTTAAGGTTATACATAGATCTTGTTATATGGATTAAGAAGCAGTGCTAAGTCTAACCAAACACACCCTAACAATAGAAGAAATTTAGATAAAAATCAAATCACAAAGTCAAGCATCACATAAAGTTGACGGACCCATTAATTTTTCAAGGACCTAAAAGACCTTTTTCTAATCTACATGTGATACCAAAACCTAACTTTTCAAAGTGAACTTCCTACATTTGCGTTTTTTTGTTGATTTTTTTGGAGCCCCACATTCCAAGAATAGCCACATTTGAGTCTTGCAAGTAATTAATATCCAAAAATGAGAGGTTAGGGATATAAATGTAATCTACATTTTACAAGGAATTTAAGATTATTAACAACAATTTGCCCTCAAATATCAACATTTTTCGTAACTACGAAGTGACGAATTATTAGGGCTTACCGCTATAGGGTTTTTCGTTAATAAGAATTATTATGACTCTTGTTTGACGGCTTTATTTTGAATTAATCAATATTTGTTTAGCCGAAGGTTTCTTAGTATTGTATTTATTCTTCAGCATTCAATCGAAGTGACGAATTATTAATCTTCAAATTTTTAAATATTTACGTAATCGAGTCTTAATTTCTCCCGTATTCCTTGTTTGGCAAGTGGTTAATTTGTAAACACTTTCAGTCAAACTATTTTTTATTTCGCATTTTGTAAATTGCATAACTACAACTCACTTATCTTGTTTCGTGTGTTGTGTCATAAATGATTTCTTTATATAGATACACTTACAAGTGTTGTTTATAAGGCCAGCTCTATGACTTTATTCAATTGTGAATTTGGCAAATTAAGAATTTGTTTATCATTCTTAAATATTTTATTGACTTCACAAGCCTATAAAGGGTTGTAAATGTGTAATGTCTCACAAAATAATTCAAGATACAAATATTCGTTACTTCTTTACAAGTTTTCTGCTCCTGAGAGTGCAATAGAAAATGAAATCTCGAGGGAGGTTGCGCCAAGGGTGCTCCTTTGTCTACGCGATGGTGTTTTGCTTGATAGCCACCAGTGTAGTTGCAGAAAAACGTTATATTGATGCTTTCTCGCCACCACCATATATTTACAAGTCGCCCCCTCATCCATCCCCGTCTCCCCCACCGCCTTATTCATATAAATCCCCACCTCCTCCGTCTCCGTCTCCATCACCATCACCACCGTATATTTATAAGTCACCACCTCCACCTTCTCCATCGCCACCACCTCCGTATGTTTATAAGTCCCCGCCATCACCATCACAATCACCACTTCCTCCCTGTTTTTGCAAGTCCCCTCCCTGTGTTTGCAAGTCACCACCTCCACCATCTCCATCGCCACCTCCTCCACCATCTCCTTACGTTTACAAGTCACCACCCCCGCCATCTCCCTCCCCACCACCACCCTATGT
>CAIGRF010214917.1:1278-22303 GCA_903798235.1 Fraxinus ornus
AACACGCCTGTATGAATGTGCTAATGTCTCCCAGTTGACAGAATACGAACCTTGATTTTTCGTTCCCACCATTCATCTGATGCAATGATGTGCCCTGTGGATTGGTTATATTCAACACCCGTGCATGACATAATCTCGGAGAGGCGTTTATGCTCTCGACGCATGGCATCCCAATGGTTGCGAAGCTGTTGTTTACTCCAGTTGTGTCCGGAGGTGGAGTTGAACAATGTCACAACTCGGTCCCAGCCAAACTTTGTGAAACACTTACCGTGTCGATGTCCTTCGGCTATAGCGGTCTCACATGCAGCGATAAATACTCTATTTTCGGTAGGTTTCCATTTTGCATACGTTTTCGAGCGGGTGCCATGACAATTGGAGGACCCAGGTGCGCCCAAGCCAGTTACCTGCTAGAAGTAAAGGAAAAGCGTTGGAGGTTGGTCAAGTGGTGAAACGTATCTTGCAAGATGAAATGTATTACCTCGGTTTTGTTTCGAGACATGTTCACGCGTGAAAAAACCGTCTGCCCTAAAACATAATTGAAAATCACCATTAGTGAAGCAACATTGTTAACAAAAACTGTAAAGTGATTCTCCAAAGGAAACAAATAAAATTGATTCCATGCCTGGATTCCTGCATACCATATTTAGGCTGCTTCGGTTCACATCTCTCGCTCTCTATCCCTCTCTCTAGACAAACAGAGTCATATAACTCCCTTTCATTGGTTTGATATTAAATTTATTGGGAATTAATTGATGGTTTTTATGATGAAAAGTAAATCGAGGATTCACAGTTGTGGGTGAGTAGTGTTCAAGGCACGTGAATAAGCTGTATATCTTGGCAACGAAAATTCTGTGTGATTTTCTTGCGATTGAAATCGAATTGATACTACTAGAAACGGCCCTAAAACCTACAGATGAAGGAAGGGCAAAATAAACTAATACAAAAGCAGAATACAACTCAGTTTAGTATACCACAACACTTTGCTTCCAATCTTCTTTGTCATCAAAAATGTAAAAGCTCGAATGAAGAAGTGACATACATAATTTAGGAACACATCATCTTAGTTCAATTGTAAACGAACTACATCTAAAATATAAATGCAAGCAACCAGCTGCCCTGTTTCCCTCCTTCCCCTTTCCCAAATCAATAATGTCCCAGGCATACAAATTTGGGTCTAGTGTGTTTCATACCGTTTCCTGTCTCTCTCTCTCTCTAGTCTGCATACGGTTAGGATCCCAGCAGGGTGTGTAATGTTGTGTGACTCATATGTTGCAGCGAAATTGGAAGAGACACGAAGATGAACTAACAACTGTGCCCAACAACAAAAAGAATAAAAGGTGGCTCTTACTTGCGGACCAGGTGGCCAGTGAAGCAACAGAAGCGTTCTCGAATTGAACCTCCGGTGTTGTTGTATTCGGCAGCGGGACTTTCAGGCAACGAGCAGACGCCGATGGCGGGAGAGTGGCGTCTACAAGCTGAAGCACACTCCGATTTGAGGTGGGCAGGGCTGTAGGTTGATTATTTAGCCGGAAAGCGGATGAATGGAGGTGGGCTTCGAGGATGATGAAGAGAGGGTGCTCTCGCCTTTACTATCTGAAAAATGGGAAAGTGAATGTCGTGCAGTTTCAGCGAGGGCTTTGTGGTAAATTGTAGCTCCTGCATGGCTTAGACTTGAACAACAAATGTCAGGGAAAATACTGTGGCAACGGTCCAATAAATTCTACAATTGGGACGAAAATGTGCAACAAACAGGGCCTAAGTTTGTTACGGTTTAAATTGTCAAATGTTTTTTTTTTAGGAAATTGTACTGTGTCAATTTTTCACTTTGCATTTACAAAAATGTCACTTTTTAAAAGTATTTGTAAGAATGTCAATTTTGGACGTTTTTGACCCTCTAGATAAATTAAATGCCTAACATGTCCTTCATTAAATGAGATTTGATTTGATGAGAAATTTGTACAAAAAATGTTTAATTTGTCAGAATATTATGTTAATTTTAGAGATTAAAAAAAAGGGAAACAAAACAAGAAAATTAAACCCCAAATCTCACTCCATCCCCCAAAAGAGAAGAACCCAACCCCTGAACTCACTCTCCTCTGATTCGAATCACCGGAAATCCCCTTTGCCGTCGACTACCACCGTCCAAAGAAAAAGAAACCAACCCTGAACTCAGTCCCCTCACTCATTCGATTCACCGGAAAAGAAAAAACCTTGAACTCGCTCCCCTCACCGAATTTCCCGTCGACTACCACCGCGAAAACGTCCACTGCCAACGAAGACCACCAAAAATACATTTGAAGCCATCATTCAAACACTCAATCGACTGTGTGGGTGGAAGATAAAGAATCAGGCCAATTTGCAGCCGGGGTAAGCAATTTTTTTGTGCAATGTCTGTCGATTTTTTTGAACTTTTATTGTTATGAATTTTGTGCATCAGAGGATATAGTCCCAACTGATTGAAATTTATAATAATCTATTGAATGCATTTGTGGTTTCGAATCAGTTGAGTAAAGCAAGTTGTTCTTTAGAAATTTTGAAACAATGGAAGAAATGTTATTTAGCTACTGAAATAGTTGTGAGTTAACCTTGTCTAGTACGGTGCTTCGGCGGTTGTTACCTATAAAAAGAGGTTGGGGCTTTGTCACCCGTTGTACCTCCGGCGTGATAATCAGTAGGAGTGTGGCGTCTACAAGCTGTAGCGCACTCCGATTTGAGGTGGGCAGAGCTGTAGGTTGATTATTTCGCCGGAAAGCGGATGAATGGAGGTGGGCTTCGAGGATGATGAAGAGAGGGTGCTCTCGCCTTAACTGTATGAGAAATGGGAAAGTGAATGTCGTGCATAATCAGCGAGGGCGTTGTGGTAAATTGAAGCTCCTGTATGGCTCAGAGTGGAACAGATAATGTCAGGGAAAATACTGTGGCAACGGTCCAATAAATTCTACAATTGGGACGAAAATGTGAAACAAACAGGGCCTAAGTATCTTGTAGAATCTTCAGACAGGCTGTAGAGGATCGACAAGTGTCATGCACATGTGGGTCCCAGAAAAGACGTGCAAATCACTATATCTAACGGTCTTGTTTCGGCGGCGGCGAGTTTGAATTTTTAAATCTTTGCCATCCATTTTCCCCAATTACTAACTAGTGTTTTTTTTTTTATTACGTAAATTACGCTCGCATCTTCTTCTTCTTTTTTAATTGATAATTTCATTAGTTAGGAAAAGACGAGCTTTTCAGAACATTGCAGTTCAGACATTGTTGTTCGATACAAACAACCAAACGGAAGCTTTCAATTTAAAATAAACTTACACATACTCTCTCTCTCCTCTCACTATCGTACGATTACAGGAGAGAGAGAGAATAAAAATTCCGGCGAAAGAACAGACAAATCGCCGGCGTAAAATATGACGCCGGGAGATGGCATATAACGCCGTCTTCTATATCTCCATTTGCTAGGGCTTCAATTCTTCTCCGAAATCAAATTCCCTTAAGTCATACTTGAGTATTCAAATCCAATCAAAAAGAAAGTATTTTTCTTTTTTGATTTTTTTAGTGAATTGTGATATTAGGAGTAAAAATGATTACGAAGGGGGGATGGTGGTGGGACAAGGTGAGGAGGGGGGTGAGGACAGTGTATTTCGTGGTGGCGCTGGTGGCGTCGTTGGTGGTGATGTCTTTGCCTGTCATGGTGGCTATAAGCGACGTGGTGGTGATGTGTTTATTGAGTTTGAGCTTCACTTGCTTTAATTGCTACAGTTTGCGAGAGCATTTCCAGAGATACGGTTTCAAGAGTTCGTTGACGGATATTCCTCTCGTCTCCACTATCAGATCTCTCATAATCACCTGTAAGAGTGTTGTAATTTTTTTGCTAAAAGAATTGTGTTCGACTATTAGTATATTTTTCATGACAATACGAGTGTAGGACCCATTGCTTATTTTGGATGAGAAGCCATTCAAATTATAGCGTGAATGAAATCATATTATCTGTGTAAAAAATGTGAAAGTATATTTGTATCATTCCCATTTACTTAAGAAAGTTTATGAAAAATTATTTGTGTTTTTTGTCAATGTAAAATGAAGAAATTTACTTGAATTGGTCTTCTTATAACTACTTTCAAATAGTGAAATAATCAGAACGCAGTTTTACATGATGAAATAACAAGTGAATCAAATTTGCTTATAAATTTTTCGTGATGTCTAATTGATTCGTTTTGGTGGATTTGTCAAATGGGAACAGATTTGTATGCAATGTGCGATAGTCCAATGCTCTCACATGGACCATATTTAGGAATTGTAACATTCTGTTCCATCAATTCCATAATTTATATGTCCGTAAAGGCTTGTCTTTTCACTGTCAATTTTGAGGATGAAGCTTCAACTTCTCTTTCAAAGCAGAGGCTCCATTTGAAGAAGTATTGGGGGATGCCTGCCTTGTTTCTCTCTTCTGTAGTTTTTGCTCTTGGGCATATTGTTATAGCTTATCGAACAAGCTGCAGAGCAAAGAGGAAGCTCCTGTTTCGTGGTGTTGACCCAGAAGCTGTAAGTTTGTAATATTTGTCCTGCCTTAAGTTTGTATGTTATTACTTGTTGCCCCCAAAATGGTATATTCTTGTCGATGCCAAATTTCGTAAGTTTTGACATGTAGACAGAAGTATTTGATGTGATTATAAATAAGGTAATTTGTGTACAAGAAAGCTTAAAAAGCTTCTAAAATGGCCTGTATGTGGTGCGTGTGAATATAATTATGTAGAGTTTTTGTTTTGGAGACAAAGACGATGAGGATGAAGTTGAAGGCTTCTTTTGTGATGAGCGAGCTGAACTCTCTGCACCTCACATAGTCAAGTCTGCAGTCAGAATTCAAATTCTTGACTTTTGTGAACACCGTCAGAGATTGGCTGCCTAATAACTCCTCCAAGTGTCTTGCATGTTTGATCTTGAGTTTCAATTTGATAGCAAAAGCAACTGCGAAGCTGAGGACTTAGGACGAAGATTTATTTTTGGTTGGGGGAATTTATATCCTTGGCTACATCAGGAGGAATGCTTTCCGAAGATGGGATTGGGATCTTTCTAGCGGGTCTCAATGGTTGTCTTGATGAGTCTGGGACCCGGCCGAGAAGAATTTTGATGGTCTTGGGGTCATCGTGTACTCTGCCTCAGCCTAGCCTTTGATCGCCACGTGACTTGTTTTGGGAAGGCAAGGAGACAGCGCAAGACATAACTCATCTGTTTGACTTGGCAGTGGGTTAGATTGACCTTTCTTGGCAGGATTCCCGATTCTGCTTAGGTCATGTGGATGAGGACACAACTATACTTTCAGCAAAATTGGTTCTGTCTTCTAAATGGTAGAGTAATACAAAGTTAATTTGATTTTCTAGTAGAAGTCACTTAACATTTTAGAACTAAATACTGTTCATATGAGGTGTGTATATTGTAGTTTTCACAATTTTTTTTTACTGACACTGGCTGTACTAGATGTTAGCTCAATTTATCTGCCTTCAAGTTGGAGAATGAGCTTGCTTCAAAGATTCAGTTGCATCGGATAGTTTATAGAGAGTTCATTATACGATAAGGTTCTTCTAAATTGTTAGCTTTGACTAATCTATTTACCTGAACAGGTTCATTCTTGCAAAATTGCTTTCTCTGGTTGTCAGAAGGTTCCACGGTCGCCCACTCCGTCTGCTGGGAAGACTTTCAGAAGCAACTCTGAGATGAGGAGAAAAGCACCAGGATTGTCTCGTTATGAAGGGGAACTTCCAGTTAGATTACTTGCTGATATAGATAGCTTATTCATCACTTGCCAAGGACTAACTATCCACTACAAGTTGAGCATGCCTGGTCCGGCTCACCGTTCCCTATCATCCGTTACTTTTCCTGACCACCCATTGATAAGTGTTCCATCAAAAACACATTATCATCTTTACAGGAGCAACAGCGATGAATCCCTTAGCAACTCCTCTCTCTATGCTCCTCTACTAGATGGTTCTCCAGTTTTCCCTGTGTCTGAAGGTGTTCCTATGTTGAGGATTGATGAAACTGGCAAAAATGAACACAGAAAGTTGGAGTCTTTAACTTTAGAAACAGATCTGGAAGCAAATGAACAGTTTGGAATTGTGTTAGTGCATGGGTTTGGAGGGGGAGTTTTCTCATGGAGAAACGTGATGGGTGTTCTGGCTCAGCAGGTTGGTTATGTGGTTGCTGCTTTTGACAGGCCTGGTTGGGGTTTGACATCAAGGCCATGCAGGAAGGATTGGGAGGATAATCAATTGCCTAATCCTTACGAACTTGATAATCAGGTGATTACTTATTCTTATATGTATGTTGTGGTATCATCGGCATGTACACCAGTAGCATTGGTAGAAATTTACAAATTTAGAAAATCCGAATTGTAATAGTCAGCAACTTTTCTTCCCAATTTAGAAATCAGGTGATTACCTATTCTTATATGTATATTGTGGTATCATCGGCTCATGTACACCAGTAGCATTGGTAGAAATTTACAAATTTAGAAAATTCAAATTGTAATAGTCAGCAACTTTTCTTCCCAATTCCAGAGCATATATCTAACATGGTGCATTAGTAATTCATCACGACAGATTATAAAATCTGGAACAGTTAGAAAAAAATTCATGGTCATGAAGGTTGTGGTTTTCTTGGAACCAAGATGGGAAGAACTGTTGCAAATCTCACACTTATTTCTTATGTTCTCTCTTTAGCAACACACACATTCACTCACACAGGGAGTTGAATGCAAATTTTAACTACATCTCTCTCTTTTCTATGCAATGTGGATGCTCATAATTTAATAAAAAGTAGGAACATGCCAATGGGAAGAAAAGTATTTTAAATGAATTACTTCTCTTTCCAGGACTGACGGTTTTGACTTATTTCCTGAATCAGGTTTTAAAACAGAAATCATCTTAGTTCATTTTCGCACTGTTAATACACCAACATGTTTTTCCTGGCATTAAAGGTCATTTCAAATATTTTAAGAATCTAAATGAAACTAGACTGATGTGCATTTTGATCCCTTTTTTGACGAGTCTTCATATTCCCGCACATATGCACATGTTCGCATTTGCTAGTGCATATATATTGTTATAAATATGATATGCCTATATATATTTTCAAACACACACACAGGTGTAGCCCAAACTGCAACATTTCTCTTTTAAAATGTCCTCCTTATAAAGCAAATGAGGTTATATGTGCTTGCTTGCGAAATATTTGACCAGGAATCATCAAGAATTTTCTTGTGGAACCATATTAGTTATTGTATATCAATGCAATCTTACAGTTGGATTAATATCATTTATCATGACTAGTTTTGGTTAATCAGGCTAGGTTACTGCAAAACTCTGAGGAACACGAGACAACTAATCCATCTATTATGCTTTTGAATATAGCTCAGTCAACCTTGTTTCATTTTCTTTTTCGATTTTCCTACTTGAGTCTCAAATTAAGCATTTTATTTTGGTCATTTCAGGTTGACCTGCTTCTTTCTTTTTGCTCATCAATGGGGTTTTCGTCAGTTGTACTTGTTGGCCATGATGATGGAGGGTTGCTTGCACTGAAGGCTGCACAGGAAATCCAGTCATCTGCAAATACCAAGAATGTGAGCCTACAAATGACCCCGTGATAATTTTAATGTCTGCACAGAACCTGTTGTAATTTTGACTCCTAAGTCCTAAGTAATGATTTAGTAGCATTTATATCATTTATTTAGAATAGAAAACGTCAAGTCCTTAGGCTCTGTATTAAGCAACTGAAGCTTGATACTTTTAAACGTTGGCATAATTCATCAGTAAACGAAGGAATCCATTGTGAAATGTTGTACTTCAGTTTTGTGCTGATGATGAGACACGTCAGGTAGCATCAATTGGTAGCATCAGTTGATAGGGATAAAGTCTAAAAGCTGGTATATATTGGTAAAAGAAAAAGTAACTTGATGTACTAAGATCATGATAATTCAATTGATAATATGTTTATAAGTCAAAATGTCAAATAAAGAGAATATACGGGGAACTTAGAGCTCGTGGGAGGTCATAAATGGAGTCATATATTACTCAAATATGATTTGGTATAATTATGATTAAAAATTAGTATTTCATTTGAGTCCAAAATAATTTTGGTCTTTGAAGTTGTTGCTGAATTCTGGAAATAATTTTTAATGGCATGTGATTCAGATTGAAATAAGGGGAGTTGTATTGCTGAGTGTTAGCTTGTCAAGAGAACTGGTTCCTGCCTTCGCAAGAACACTATTACGCACTTCACTTGGAAAGAAGAACTTGGTCCGACCTCTACTTCGGACAGAAATCACTCAAATGGTTAATCGATGTGCATGGTTTGATGCTACTAAGCTAACAACTGAAGTCTTAAACCTCTACAAGGTATTTTTTCCAATACCTTTCTCTCCGTACCATCACTATTTTGTGACATCTCTTGCGGTTTTGATATGGAATCCTTTCATATATTCCATGTATACGAACTTTTTGATAATATATATCCTTATTCTTTGGGCAGTATGTGTCTGTAGAAATATATCCTTCTGAGCAGCATGTATAATATAGCCTTTTTCATATAATATCTCTTGCAGTATTCCATTTACACCCATGTATATTCTCTTAAAGTATGTTTGGCAAAGCTTTAAAAGTTACTTATAAGTAAATAAGTGAGTTTTAATTAATAAAATTATGTTACTTATTTTGATAATTCAATTAACATTTTTGACTTAAAACTGATAATAAAATTAACTTAAAAAGTATCTTTTACTCATTTTTAAGTTCATGCAAACATGCTAACTTGAAAATTTTATATCGTACCCAAAAAATAAGATACAAAGCAGTGAAGCATAATTACAGCTGGATGAATATTTATTTGCAATATTTTCCTTCCAAATAATTCTTTTATCAAAACACGTGCATTCTCGTAGTTCATTTCTGCCATCTGATGTTTGATTGCCAGGTATTTGACTAATAAATCTAATGTTTGGCTTCTCTGATCTACATCAGGCCCCATTAAATGTAGAAGGTTGGGATGAAGCACTTCATGAAATAGGGAAACTGTCATACGAGACCGTCCTCACGCTGGAAAATGCAGAATTGTTGCTGAAAGCGGTTGAAAAGTTGCCAGTTTTGGTTATTGCAGGGGCTGAAGATGTCCTTGTCCCTCTAAAATATGTTCAATCTATGGCTTCCAAACTAGTAAATTCAGTAAGTCCCATGCTTTCACTCTCATTTATTTCCAGTAGTAGCGGGTTTATTTCTATATGTAATTTGAATTTTCTGATTTATCTTCTGAAGTATTGAAAGATATACTGTCATGCAGAGACTGGTTGCAATAACTGGTTGTGGCCATCTTCCACACGAGGAATGTCCCAAGGCACTGCTTGCAGCAATATCTCCTTTCATTAGCAGGCTTTTTTCGAAACCAGAAATTCAAAATCACTAGGCGCCTTACTTGAATACTCAGATTCGTATTCTTTCTTTTCACCTTTAGTTTATTTGAGGAAGTCTTCATTTCATCTCTCCTTTTGGGTGTTTTTCATGTGTTAATTTCACCCACTTCCCAACAGGGTATTAGTCCTTTCTCAATTAAGTTTCTTCTTGCCCTTTTCTTGTTTCATTTTGCCAGTTTCTAATTATTTTTGCCCCTTCGTAACACGTTAGATAAAGGATGATTGTGTAGATGTAAATTTTTTGTCATATATTGTATGACAAAATCTATCGAGTTTATAAACTGATCTGATATTGCAACTACATTATCATACTCGTAGGCATGGATTTCACTTGTAGATATCCATTATTCGATAACTGAAAAAAGAATTGTTAAGGTCCAAAAGAAAAGCCAACCATCTTTATGATTACAAGTTACAACCAGTTGTAGGAGAGAATTTGCAACATAAATCTTTTCAAGATTCTGCCAACCTTCAGTTCTCTGACATTATTTTGTCAATAAAAAAGGTAAAATAGTAAAAATAAAAAATAAAAAATTATGAGGTAGATTAGACAAATTATTATTATTTTATTTTTAGAAAAGAATGTGATTCTGCAAAGTTGAAGTAAATAGTAATACTGGCCCAGAAAAAGAAAACCAATATTTTCAGGACTTTATACAAAGAATTACACTAAAATTTTAGTTTAGAACATTGCAGCTAGTGCTATAGCAATAATATCTCACTGGAAACTGAACGTTCATAGCAATAATTTTTTTTAGGGAAAATTCTTCCGGGATCGCCAATCTTTCATAAGTATAGTGGACACATCTTCGGAGCATATTTTCACACGACGAGAAGTATTTAACCATTTTCAGTGAAAAGACAATCTTGCCCACGGCTGCACAATAATATAAGGGGTTGTTATTGACATTATTTATAATTAGGGGAGTCTTTGCATTTGTTCTCATTTTTTCTTGTTCTTCACTCCAACTCGAGTTAATTGTTCCAATGGTTACTAAACTTATGTCCATATCTTCGATTGTTAGTTTTAAAGTTTAAAATGTTGAATTTTGACCATTGAACTTTGAAAAGCGTTGTACGTTACATTGGCATAACTTGCGTCTCAAACTTCAAATGAAATTGGTGACGTGATTGACAGAATGCACACGTGGCGTCCAGTCACACTGTTAAACTTTGAGATTGTCAAATTTTGGCACTAAATTTTGAAAAATGTCTTTTATTGCTCACCAAATTTTGAGGTGGTCGAATTTTGGCCCCTTAGATGGTCGAACTTTGACCACTAAATTTTGAAAAACGTTTTCTATTGCTCATTATAAACTTAGATTTAATTAAGTTTCTATTTATCTCTCTTTAAAACAAAACTATTTAATTCTCATACTCATTTTTAACCACATGTTTACACAATAAAATACTTTACATGTAAACTCAATTTTTTTTCAACTTTTTAACCACACGTTCTCCAAAAATTCACTATTTCAAACTCATTTTTTAAAATAATGACCATTAAATTGGGCTAAAATTCGAATTTAATTTAATTTTAACAGTAAATATATTGTGTGCTTCATTACATTCAACAATCATTTCCTTTACATAGTTTTGCAAGCGTTGTCCATACTATTAGGAATGATTACTCAATTACACGGTAGTTAAATTTAAATTTAATTTATTTTTGTAGAATTTTAAACTATTTCATCATAATATTTGAATTTTACAACGAAACAACAATGAATTTGTTGTTATATAAAATTAAATCCAAATTTTAACCACACTTTTGAATTAAATTCAATTTTATTTTGAGCTATATAAGACGTTTTTCAAAGTTTTGTGGCAAAAACTCTCATCTCAAAGTTTAGTGGTCAAAATTCAACATATCAAATTCGACCATTTCAATGTTTAGTGAGTATTAAAAGATATTTTTCAAAATTTGGTGAGCAATTGAATACATTCTTCATATACGATCACCTCAAATTTAGTGACCATTGGATATATACACACACACCGCCGCAGTTTATATTTAGCAAAAGAGTAATTACTTACTCTTGAACATAATCCCATAATTTGATCTACAAGAAATCCACTGATTCTCCGATTGAATGGCGATAGAGACTCGGCAGGCGGAGGACGCGAAGAATCACCAACAAGGCGGTACCGGCGTCGGCGGGGAAGGTCTTCGGCAGTACTATCAGCAACGCATACAGGATCTTCAGCTCCAAGTCCGACAGAAAACTCACGATCTACAGCGCCTCGAAGCCCAGCGCAATGATCTCAATGGCCGAGGTCTCTCCTCCATCCCTCCCTCTCCAAGAATTTTCCAATTTTTCGTTATATGAGGGTATATTCATCGCGTATACGGTTGTAAGTTAACACGTAATGTTAATCATACCTTCTGTCTTAAAACCCTAAAAATCGAAACAGACATTTATTTAAGCTACAATACAATGAATATTTTGTAAAATAGTGATCCATTAATGAAATTATAGGGCTTTTTATTTTATTAGCCTTAATGGGGAGGTTAATATGATTTTTTTCTTTTTCTGGAAGACTATTGATTCACGAAGTAGACTAGTAGGGGCTTTTATGGATAAACTCGGTGTTGCTGCAATCATTTCAATTCGAAACCGATGAAGATTGAATTTTGCATTATCGACTTTGGTTATGGAAATTGCAATTTGCAATCCATCTCATACTGGGATTTTTGTGAACCCAATTTTTTATTGCAAATTCACGATAGTCTATGGAATTTCGAAAATAAGTTTATCCTCTGTCCTTTAGTTCTCTTTAGAAAGGTAAAAGGGGTAAAGCTTTAGATATCCAACCCACTCCCACAGAAAAACTGGAAAAAATATTATTAATGCACAATAGAACTCCATGTTGTTGATCATAATAAAATATATATGCACTTGACTCGGATGTACTTTATGAGATCATGTCATCATGGACAGTGAGGTCATTGAAGGAAGAGCTTCAGCTTCTTCAGGAGCCTGGATCATATGTTGGTGAAGTTGTCAAAGTTATGGGGAAATCAAAGGTCCTTGTCAAGGTTAGTGGCTGTTTCTGCTGTCAACAAGCATTCTTGTTATCTATTATGTTAACTACATAATGGTATTTACATATATACTACGTCCTCCATATTATATGATTTTTGAACTCAATGTCAAAAAGGGAAAGAATAGGGAAAAAGATAATCTCCTCTTCATGAATCAGTAGATTACTCTGGCTTGCTTTTTGATTTTTATTAATCAACGTTGAACAAATTAACAAAATAATCTGTCCACGAAATTGAAATAGGAGAGTAAAACAAATGCAAGTATGACAAATAAGTCTCCACCCTCTTATTTCTTTCTTTCTTTCTTCCCCTTTTTTTTAAAGGAGAGAGTGGCTTATACAAGTGGTAAAAATATCTGCAGTACCCACATATTTACATTGTGTTAATTAATTTTTTGGGGTGGTGGTATTTGTGGTGACTTATTCACTACACAAGTTTTTGATTCTCCTTTTGTTACTTTGTTATAGCTTTTGTTCTTTCCCTGTTATCTATTATGGCAATTCCTTATCTGATGCCTGATAATGCTAGAAATTTGGTGAAAAATGAATGGTACAGAATTTTAGTATTACAGGCAAACTGTACATTGTTGCTGATATTCATGTGCTATTTCTGCTTCTAGGTCCATCCTGAAGGGAAGTACGTGGTTGATGTTGACAAGAATATCGATATAACTAAGATTACACCCTCAACTAGGGTTGCTTTACGTAATGATAGCTATGTGTTGCACTTGATGTTGCCTAGTAAAGTTGATCCCTTAGTGAACCTTATGAAAGTTGAAAAAGTTCCAGACTCTACCTATGATATGATTGGTGGTCTGGATCAGCAAATTAAAGAGATAAAGGAGGTACGCTTGTTGGATTCTTTATTTGACTTCCTTGTATTGAGGATACTATTCTGTATGGTCATGATTCTTCAATTCACTCTGTTTTTCAACATCCCACTCTGAGAATTTTTCTGTATTTTTTAATATTACGTACTTATAGCTTGTTTAGAGTAGCTTAAAAGTAGGAAAGAAGTGTTTTACTTTGGAAGGATCTTATAAATTATGTGCTTTACATTATAGTATTCTTGCTCATCCATTATTTCCTTCCTTTTTTCCTTATATTTTAATTGAAGTGTTTCCAATAAATTTCGCTTGCTTTGTGTAGTTCTATGACTAGGAAGCTGAATAATTACTTATTTTTATTAAAATATGCCATCATTTTAGTACCTTTAAGTGCGTAGCTCCTTGATTACTATTTGACATGTTCTTCAACTGTCATTTTGATTTTATTCCCCGATGTCTTGTGTTTATAGGTCATTGAACTTCCAATTAAACATCCTGAATTGTTTGAGAGTCTTGGAATAGCTCAACCGAAGGTAATGCCAGCTAGGATTTGGTAATAGTAATTCCTACAACTTTTTGAAGGCCTTATAATATTATTGTTGCTTTGAATTGTGAAAGGGAGTTTTGCTCTATGGGCCTCCTGGTACAGGTAAAACACTGCTTGCGAGAGCAGTGGCTCATCACACTGACTGCACATTTATCCGGGTTTCGGGTTCTGAACTGGTTCAGAAGTACATTGGAGAAGGCTCTAGGATGGTTAGAGAACTCTTCGTGATGGCCAGGTAAATTCCTTCTCTCCTTTATGGTGATTAGAGAACTTTATGTTCTTACCATTTGTATGTGCTTTAACAATTTCTTTTTTGTTACGCAGGGAGCATGCTCCATCAATTATTTTCATGGATGAAATTGATAGCATAGGATCTACTCGCATGGAGTCCGGAAGTGGCAATGGTGATAGTGAGGTTCAGCGAACTATGCTGGAACTTCTCAATCAACTTGATGGATTTGAAGCATCCAATAAGATCAAAGTATGTTGTGTTTCTTTTAGAATTTATTTATGGTCTTCTGCTATACAGGCACTCTACTTTGTAGTATCATTTCCCAGCACACTAACTCGCCTCGGACACGTGTTTTGGGTGTCTATTTTTTTCCCCTCTTTTTTCAAATTTGACTATTGGTGGACATTGCCATGATACTTGTAGGGACAATGACAATGCCCTTTTGTAAATTTTAAATTAAAATATAAGATAAGAGTAGGGAAAAATACTTTTAAGAAAACATAATACAAAAGGAACCAGTTGCAACATCTGGGTAAAAAATTATGCAAAATGGACTATACCAAAAGGATTGAAGAACTCAATAGCCATTAGAAAAGCACATGAAAATTCCCACAATTCAAGTTGGTGCAGCATTTGGGTAATAAATTAAAGCTAGTATTGACCTTACTCGGTGAGATGGTGACTGAGACGTGGCTGTTGCGAACTCCATGAGCTCCATAACATCCTCTGACCTATTTAAGTCAACATAGGCTCTAGAAAAAGTTTGACACTTCTGGCTATGACAAGGAGATCTGAGCGTTGAGAGGAGAAAATAAAAAAAAAATTGGGGAACAGGAGAAATGAAAAATGATGGGAGGGAGACGGAGACGGAGAATCTGGAGAAAGATTGTAGAAGAAAAAGAAGTGTTGCCCAATGGGGTACATGACAAGGGATATGCTTTATGTGCTATTTTCATCATTGCAATGGCTTGTCTAGCCATTTCTAGCTAAATCATAAATCTACCGTGGACCCACCGTTTTAGCTAAATTGAATACCCCTTTTTACTGGTGAACAAGTTCTTTGTGCCATTGACAGAATGTCAAATTACATGTTAATGTGCTTGTGTCTAGTATATTTATGTGATTCATATGTATTCAGCATCTTTTTTCTATTCAGATAATTATCCTGGTTTGGAACTGTCAAAGTTCAGAAATGAAACAAGAGAAAATTTTCTGCCTATGATACGAATGGTCTATACAGGTATTGATGGCAACAAATAGAATTGACATTCTGGATCATGCGCTTCTTAGGCCTGGAAGGATCGACAGGAAGATTGAATTCCCAAATCCTAATGGAGAGGTATGGCGGTCTGGCTTACTAATGCGGTTGATAAAATATTGTTACATTCCATCACCTCCCNCCCCCCCCCCCCCCAAAACCCACATTCCTAAAATGTGTCATTATTATCATAATTAGAAATCTGCACCACTTCAAAAATGTTTACTGCTAAGGCTAACTGTGTAAAACTTTTACAGTCTCGCCAAGACATCTTAAGGATACACTCCAGGAAAATGAATTTGATGCGAGGGATTGATCTGAAGAAGATTGCTGAGAAAATGAATGGTGCCTCTGGTGCTGAACTTAAGGTATGCACAAAATTTTTTTACCATTAATTAGGTAATAAAACGTTCATTTCTGGTGAAGGCATAACTAATACTTGCACTCACCTATTGTATCAGTCACATTCCACATAAAAAGTCCTTGATTTTCTCATGCTTCTGTGTGATGTAAAAGTTGTACCCTGTCTTGTGGAAACGTCATGTAGTTGCAATTCCTCATATTTTCTGTTGAAGACATGCAATTCTAGGATATATTTTATATTTTATTGACGGGAGAAGTTGGAATTAAATAGCCTTGTTTTTTGCAAGAAGTTTATGATTTAGTAAATCCAAGATAATGGAAAAAACTTTTATACTCCATATTATCCCTACAATTTTGTACTTCATGACAAGTGCAATCATATTTAAGTAATTTTTTATCTTTTTCCATGTCCCTTCTTTCATTTCTCTACAGTTTCAAATGAATATTTTACACTTAAATATTCAGCTATACCTTGAGATAAAAATGTGGAATGTATTTAAATATGTAATGTTCATTATTTTTGCTCAACTGAGACATATCCAGACCAAAATTAACCCTGAAGGGTAGCTCAATTGGTCAGGCATTGGGTTTGCTTCCCAATGGTCACCAGTTCGAGTCCCCTCAGGGCCACTGAGGTGAGTACCCGGCCGTAAACTTCAGGTCCCGTGGGATTAGTCGAGGTGCACGCAAGCTAGCCCGGACATCCACGGTTATCAAAAAAAAAAAAAATCTATTTGTCTGAGTGGGGGACAAGTTGCCTTCCCTAATATGCCATTGATTCCATAAATTTTACGAATACGGTGGCGAAAATGGGTATGCTTTCGAGCAAGAGTTGGAACATTGTTTTAGATATTGGAATGGGAAAAGGGGGGAAGAGTTACATTTCAAGCAAAAGTTTGATCGCGAGTGCTGATATTTATGGAAGTAGCATTGCCTTTTATTATGATAATCTACATCCCTTTTATATCACTTGATTTTTTCTCTACTCCGAAAGTGACAAAAACTGAATCATTTCATATGGTGGCTGAATTGTTAGGAAATCTCGTATGTATTATAATCAAGTGTAGCACTTTCCATTAGAAGTCTTTAAATTTATTATTTTTTTCATATTCTAAGTGCTGTTCGCTTGGAAGAATTTCTGAAATAATAGGTTATTTGCAGGCTGTTTGCACTGAAGCAGGGATGTTTGCTTTGAGAGAGAGGAGGGTTCATGTCACTCAGGAGGACTTTGAGATGGCAGTTGCGAAGGTGATGAAGAAGGAAACAGATAAAAACATGTCGTTGAGGAAGCTTTGGAAGTAGATTATCTATTCCTATCGGCCACTTAATTGGGTCTTGTATTTGAGCTGAGAGACGGGAATTGCACGATAAAACACACCGGAATACTTGTGCTGGACCTCACGAGTCCCATTTTGATGCTTCAATATGGTTGTATTATTAGATTGTTGTGACCATGTTTATCTCTTTGCACTTTGTCCTTAAGGTCCTCAGGTTTGTTTATTGTAGCATTTATGTCCTTCCGTTTTTTATTTTTTTTGATTTTTTACCTTCAGCTATTGGACTTACTTTCCATGATAATATAAAAAAAATAAATGCAATTGCAATAAAGTTTTTGCAGATTATTAAAAAATAAATAAAAATCTCATGCAATTTAACAGCTTAACTGCCACCTAATTTGCTTATTGCACATGGTATTGGATTAAAACTTTATAGAATTATAGCCGACCAGAAAGGAACAAAATCACAGCCTCAAAAAAGAAATTTATTTCTCAATCAATCTCCTCAGATGCACATGGGCTGCCCAGAATTAGATCTTGAATGTCCAATTTTTTACATTTTCTGATTGATAACTCTGATGTTCGTCGATGACACACCATCCCAGATATCCATTTCAAGAATAAGCATCGTTTGTGTGTGTGTCAGTCTTGGATTAGGTTGGCTCCAGGAGGTTATTAATGATGTGAAATTGTTTTGTGACATCGAATGGCAACAATTCGACGTAGTTGTAACGAGAATTTGAATCGAAAGACATGTTCACAATAATTTTGTATATCTGGTGATGGATAATCTTGGAGTCTACTAGTCTAGTAACATTCTTAAAACCAATCAAACATTATTAAATAGAAGGCATGTGAGCATAGCAAAGTCCCAAGGTTTACTCAAAGATGCCAAATAGGCACCTCCTTTATTGTCTTCCGTCTAAAGCACGGGAGAGATCATATAAGTTAATTTAAAAAATAAAAAATAAAAATTCTCTGTGTTAGTAATGAATGACACGTTAATTATCATATTTATAAGCACTTAATAACTTAGAGATTAAGGGTGGCCAGTTGAAATTAAAGATGCCTAAGCAAAAGGGTCTCAGCAATCCAGTAGAGATTAAGAGTGATCGGTACAAGTTGAGGGGAGTCGAGGATGAAGGGGCGAAGATGATGTGATGGTGAAGTTTAGCGTGAATATGTGCCTCTGCAAAAGGGTCTACACAGTCCAATTCACTTTTATACCTCTAGTAAAGACTCGGTGCAAGTCGAGGGGAGGTGGATTAAGAGGTGTAAATTGAGTGTGATGCAATGAACAACAAATTAATATTAATTTTATTTATTTATTTATTGGGAAATCCATAAAAATCTTGTATTCAGATGTAGAGAAATCAAAACATAAACTTAAAATCTACTTTTTTCCTAACACACGAATATATAAAAGAAAGATTATGAGGATATACTATTCCGCGACCGGTAAACAATTTGCAGGGTTGACCATGTGTTCTACAATTATATGTCTTCAACCTACCTCACATGAAACCTAATCACATTTTAAAGAAAACTCCAAGTCATACTTTCATTGTAATGTTAGACGAGATTGAACAATAAAATAAATAAAATTATTGTTCTATTCAATATAGCAGTGAGTATTAAGCCCAGAATACGATGCACTTTTGCATTATTTTTCTTTGCCTAGTCTTCAGCAAGAATTGCACGTGCATGTAATATTGTTGAACCAACTAATTTCAATTTATAAAAAATTTTAAACTGATAATACAATTATTAATATGTAATCTTTAGTGCGTCTCTTTAATATGAATGTGTGATAATACAAAGAGATAAGAAATAAAAATAGATGTTAACAGGTGGAGGTGGCGAATATTTGTGATCGACTAAGGAAAGAAAGACTTTGAGTGGTAGGGTCGTGCTTTGTCAAACTAAAGAGATCCCAATATTCATAAGAGCGACACAAGTTCGGTAAAATAAGTTAGAAGAGAAAGGAATAGATTAGAACTTACGTGACCCTCCAACTTTTGAGAATATTTTTTTTTATTTTATCGATAGAAATCTAAATCAAAGTTAACAATTAATGTTAATAACATATTTCATGAAATCTATAAATATTTAACTTTTATCAAAATTTACTAAAAATTTGATTTTAATCTCCACCAAATAGGGCCAAAATCACATTAAATTTGAGTTTTTTTTTTCTTACTCTCTTACTCTCTTCCTCGCGCCTTTTAACAAAATCTTAACCCTTCTAATTTTTTTTAAAATTTTTATATAATTTCTCTACAAATTATCACATTTACTACTAATTTTCACTTTTTAATCAAATTTTCAAGTAATTAGAACCTAAATTTGCATTTTCTCTTATCAAACTAAGTATATGGAATGATTCTGAACGCATTATATCCAATTTGACTTAGGCTCTGTTTGAAAAGCCATCTTTTCCATGGAAAAGGGAAATTTTTTTTCCATTTTCTTGCTTTTGGCTTGTTTGACAGCCACTTTTTTCCAATGATTTTTTTTTTCTTTTTTCCACCCCACGCGCCCATTTTCTTGCTTTTGGCTGAAAATGTTTTCCTACCTTTTTTGTGGGAAAACTGTTTTCCAGGTTGCTGAATTTTTTTTTTATTTTTTTGGCAATGGAAACAAATGTCATACCCAATGGTAAAAAAAATTTCATTTTAATGGACAAATTCAATGTAAAACAAAGTCAAACGAACACTAAATTGTGATAAAAAAATGATTTTTTAGGAAACAATTTTTTTTTCCGTTTTTTTTTTACTTTTTGGTAATGGAAACAAATTTTATAACCAATTGTGGAAAAAATTATCACTTTAATAGACACTTTCCATGTAAAACAAAGTCAAACGAATAGAAAATTTAAAAATTTTTCAGATAAAAAATTATACCAATCAAACACACTTAATTAATTAACAATTCCCTGCAAAATATTTTCTAGGCAATTATTTTCCTTGGAAATCATTTTCTTTCTACCTATTTTCCACCCTTGCAATCAAACGGACCCTTATATTTTTCAAATTGTGTTTGTTTGATTTATTATTAATATTGAATATTAGTTATAGGTTTTTCCTTTCGATTACTTGAATTAATTTTTTGTATCAAATACATTATAAGATTTTTAAACGTAAATATGCATTTTCTTGTGATGAACAAAACCTTAATAAAATGACTTTTCGAAATCAAATGGATGAAAATGATTAGCAAAATATTAATGAAGAAATATTTTTTTTAAATGTACATCTGTATTATCTCAAGTTAAGTATGAATCATTCAAAAATCAATGTTTATAAATGAGTAGAAGTGTGTCATCCATAATGAACTATCAAAAAATAATATATTTATTTTATTTATATTTAGTCTTTAACAAATTCTTAGAATCCCAAATCCTGTCAACTGCATGCAATGACCAAAATAACTGCCTTAAGTCTTAATGGCAATTATTGTTGAGTTATGCTATATGTACAAAGTTATGTTACAAAGTTGGTTGACAAAATAATATCTACACCAATCATTTTAAAAACAAATTTTTAAATCATTTGAAGTCAACAGTCTGAATTTTGCCAACACACCCAACTTTGTACAAATAGCTTTATTGATTATTGTTATTTCGCCTGTATTTTGGGTCTCTTACATCTCCTCAAAACTTATATAAACTCTTCTACCCCTTCTTCATTTTGATCCAAACAGCTCTCTCTCTCTCTCCCTCTCCCTCTCCCTCTCTCTCTCACACACACACACACACGCAGAGACGCGGCCAATACTATGAAGAAGAGTGTAAACCTAGTACTGTTAGTGCTGCTTTGCACCAACTTCCCTCTTGCATTCTCATTATTTGATGGTAAGCTTTCCAATTTCTATGCTACGCTTCGTTTAAATTTATACACATTATAATTTGTTTTCTTCTCAATCTTTGTATGGATAGAATTACAACTTCGTCTATGTTTCTTTCATAGTCGATATCAATCCCGAATAAAAGAGGAAAGTCACAGTAAGTTACAGGTCACTACAAT
>CAIGRF010214935.1:0-11394 GCA_903798235.1 Fraxinus ornus
CCGTGGATCGCTACAGTACGAGTCAAGCGGGCAGCCGACGAGCTACTCGGCTCGTTTGCCACCTCTATGAAAAGTTGTATAGCACCTGATTGGTTCTCACTATTCCCCATTAAATTATAAATTTTTTTTTTTGTTATCAATTCCAAAATTTTCAATAAAATAATGTTATACGTAAATTAAAAAAATTTCCTTCTTTTTTAATTATACATTTATCCAAAATTTATTATTTCTCTTATAATAACGTGAAATAATGGACGCCAAACGAGGACAAAACACACATTGATACAACGCAAACCTAAATTATTAATAATAATGATTTTATATATTATATTTTCTCCGCCTCTTCGCTTCATTTTCATCTGCTATTCTCCCTTCCTCTCCCTCCTCTATATCTCTTCTACCTCCCATTTGCTAAATTAATCAATAAAGATTTATTTTTTTATGCCTCAGGTTCGTTTTACTTCTTTCTCTTGATCTGAATTTTTGTTCCTTTGATTTCCTTTTATATAATTAAGGGTAAAAAAAAAAATCTCGATTGCCTTTTTTTATTGGGTTTTTGGGTATTAGGTTTTGTATGTATTGGAAGGGGAATTTCAGAATTTATCTGTGGGTTTTTGAATTGAAGTTCTGATTAGGTTAACTGCTTGAAGCTTGACAATTACTGGGTTTTCTTTATGATTCTTGAAAAATGGGATTGGGTTTTATAGCGGTGGTTTTTAATCCTGATTGATCATAGTTGAGTTCAGTTTTCTGGTTGGGTTCTTTTGTTACTGTGGATATATGGAATCTAAGGTTTAAAATTTCTGTACTTTTGTGTGGGTTTTTGAATTTGGGGAATTTGATGTATGTGTTTTATATGAGTTGATTAATTAAAATAGATGTTTGAAATGTGTGAAATTGAGCATTCATCAACATGTCAACTTTAAGAGATCTTCTTGATTTCTATTTGAAGAAGCTCACATTTTTTAAATTATACACAATTTTAAGATGTCAAAATGAGTTTAGTTAAGAAGGGTGGCGGGTCAACCAATTAACTGTTGTTGCTATCCAAATAGTTACATTCAGATCAACTCATTTATCCAAATGTTTGAGTCCGCCTCTCATGTGCCCAAGCGGCTGGGCAGATGCATGTGCCCAAACAGCTGTGTAGAGCTGCAGACACAGACATGCTTGCACACACACATATATATAATTAGGTATTCGTAAAGGGTTCAGTTTTTGTTGTACCAGGGTGAAGTAGGGGAATTGTGACTTGACTTGATAGAGGGGGATATGGCTGGGATTGCAACTGAGGAGTCTGAAGAGGGGAGATCATTGGAAGGGGTTTTAAGCAGCCAGCAGCAGCAATGTCAATCTGGGGAGGCATTAGCGGAATGGAGGTCTTCCGAGCAGGTGGAGAATGGGACCCCTTCAACTTCGCCCCCTTACTGGGACAGCGACAGTGATGATGATAATGGTATGTGATTTATTCCTTTCAATTACGTGGCAGCCTGTGTTTATTATTTCTTTTTTTCTTTTTCTTTGTAGTTCTTGTATGTTGCTTGACATTTGTCCTATGGTCTCTCTGAATACAGTTTTCTTCAGTATTTTATATAGTATGTGTTACTTACCATTTCAAGGAAATGGGTATTAGAGGAGTGAATCAACCCTCTCTCTCCTGGACAGGAAATATTTTTAAGAATGGGAAAACAAAAGGAGAAACTGAATAAGAGAAGGAAGAAGAATCCAGAAGACTGTATTAGCATGGTATATATCGAATTAAAGGCCAATATGAGAGAAAATTGAATTGGTAAAGGAAGAAGAACCAAAAGCTTTTGGTATCATGTTATTGTGCATCAAATTTATGTATAGAATATGAATTTGTTGGTGGAACTTGGTAAATATTTTTTTCTCTGTTTTGTTCACTTTCCATGTAATACTTAGTGAGACCCATAAAGGTTGTTGTCTGCAAAGCTGTTGCTTTGTCTGATGGGTTGACACTTTTGGGTTTGTGAATGTATACCATATGCAAGGGTCATATGTGGATGTTGTCTTTGGGCCGTATTTTTGTTTGATTATTATGAAGTTTCTGAGATTGCAGAATCATTTAAATGCAATCCAATTGGGTTGTTAAGTAGTGATGATTACTATTTATGCTCTAGTATAAATTGTTATATGGAAATTACGACACGATTAAATTCTCTGGTTGAAACTATAATTCGTGCTTTATTCTTTTTCCTCTTTTAAGATTAAGAAATGTCTAGAGGCTGATCGTTTCTCTCAATCTGCTATGGCAACATTATAGTGTTAAATTTGAAGGAATTGGAAATGAATTTGAGCAATTTGCAACTCAACTGCTAATTTCTTTAATTCGGTGTTGACACAAACTTTTTGCATTGGTGCTGAAGATTTACATGAAGCAAACAATTGTTTTCTTGGTAAAGAAACTAAGCAATGATTCTTGTGGTTGATGTGAACTTAGATTACATAGTATTCTTAGGATAATTGCTTTCTGCTTTTTACATTGCAGGTCCGCGGCCTTCTGAATTATATGTGAAGTTTACATGGAAGATCAACAAGTTTTCACAAATTAACAAAAGAGAACTACGAAGTGGTGTATTTGAGGTCGGGAGCTACAAATGGTATGATTCTTGAGAAAAAAGTGGTTCTAGAATATCTTTCCGTGCTTGTCATGCAGCTATTATTTGCGTCTCCATTGTCTTCCTATTTATAGAAAAACCTTGGGTCATTTGTGCTAAACTTCGAGTTGAGATTTCTTGCCACTTCCTTTAGTTGACCTATGATCTTAGAATTTTCTCGAAGTTGGAATTAATCTACTATACTCTTCATGGGTTCTTATTTAACATGGATGCAAAGCATTTTCAGTAAATTATTTTCCTTCAGGATAAATGCTTATTTAATTCTGTCTTTCTACCCAACAACTGATGCTCTTTTACAAAATTTTGGGCTATTTGGTCCATCTTGCTGTCTTTGTTTAATTGGGTGTTCTTTTCCGTTGATATCTTTTACTGTATGTGCTTGCATATGGCATGTGATGCCATTATATGATTTCAATATCGCTGCAAACATTAATATTTATTCAAATTTGGATGGTAGGTATATTTTGATTTACCCCCAGGGATGTGATGTCTGTAATCATCTCTCTTTATTTCTCTGCGTGGCTAATCATGACAAGCTTCTTCCAGGTATGGTAAATGAAATGTGATGAATTCCTTTGAAATTATAATTGTATGTTTTGGAGTTGATATCATGTGATTTTTCTACTATAAATAGGATGGAGTCATTTTGCGCAGTTCACTATTGCTGTGGTGAACAAAGATGCTAAAAAGTCCAAGTATTCTGGTAAGTTATTCAATTATCACTATTACTTTTGTGGTCAAGATTTCATTTTCAATCATGACCAGCCTCAACATGTATTTAAAAATTTGCAGATACACTACATCGGTTTTGGAAAAAGGAGCACGATTGGGGATGGAAAAAATTTATGGAGCTATCCAAATTGTTAGATGGGTTTATTGATGCTGATAATTTAATAATTAAAGCTCAAGTCCAAGTCATCAGGTGTCTGTGAATAACAGAATATTTGCAATGTTTAATTGATTGACTGTAATAGTTTGACACTCATTTTATAGATTTGTAGGTTTTAAATTTATCCTATCTTTTTGGATTGAGTTAATCTATTAGTGGTTACAATTAAGCCTATGTTTGACACCCTTTTTTTTCTCATTCTCATTCTCATTCTTTTTCTCTTTCTTCATTTTAACCACACATTCTATCAATAAAATAATATTACATATAAACCCAAAAATTCTCCTTACTTTTTAACCACACATTCTTCCATCAATCACTATTCAAAAACCAATTTTTCTCCCAAAATGGGTGTCAAACATAGGCTAAAATTGATTTCATTTGCATCATATGACAATTCTATACCATTGGTTTGCAGGGAGAGAGCTGATCGTCCCTTCCGTTGCCTTGACATTCAATATAGGAGGGAGCTTGTTCGAGTATATTTGACAAATGTCGAACAAATTTGCCGTCGTTTTGTGGAAGAAAGACGGAGCAAACTTGGAAAGTCGATAGAGGATAAAGCTAGATGGTCAAGGTAATGGGGTCTGGTTTTTTTGTTGGTTCTCGTTATTTGTTTAAGACATTGCTTTAAATACTTTCATGGGAGCTTCTCATCTCTCTTGGTGAACAAAATGCATTGTACGTTTGTTTTTTTGATCAATTCAGAGAAGCATTATTGGTCCAAGCCCAGTTCACAAGCATCAGCAGATACTACTTAAATCTATACTGTTCAATAATAACAAGATTTTGTACGAATTTTTTTTTAGCCCCGGTTTGGGTTGGTTAAAATGCATCTAGTGTAGTACGGAGAGAAGTCAGGCGTTTTCTGGTTTCCTGATTATAAATATTTTGTTTTGGGAATTTAATACACACGCAAACACATATTGTCTTTTTAGATAAATCTATAATAGACTTCTTTTGAAACTCTCGTTCTTGGCCATGTTTAAAAGTTTGTATCTAAGAAACTAGGTTTAGAACTGTGGGGACTGATTCCACTGAGAGTAGTTTTAGAGCTTGTCAAAGACTAGTTCAGAATCTTCTTTTTCCACCATCACGATGATTATTTATTTATTTTTTTCAATTAGTTGACCAATTGTTATTACTGTATATATGTCCATTTATTTTACATTTCTCAATATTCAAATTTAATGCCTATAGACAAGGATAATTTTTTGAAAGTAATTCTTTTATTCAATTTACGTCATCCAAATATTATTTACTGGATATCTGTCATACTTTCCAGCTTCCGTACCTTCTGGTTGGGTATAGACCAAAGTGCCAGGCGCCACATGTCACGAGAGAGAACAGATTCCATACTAAAAGTACTAGTGAAGCACTTTTTCATAGAAAAAGAAGTCACATCAACTCTGGTCATGGATTCATTGTACAGTGGGCTGAAGGCTCTTGAAGGACAGACCAAGGGGAATAAAGATAAGGGAAAATGTTCGGAGGCAGAAGAATTACCAGTTCCTATTGTTCGCATTGAGAAAGATATGTTTGTTTTGGTGGATGATGTGTTACTACTACTCGAGAGGGCTGCCATGGAACCTTTGCCTCCAAAGGATGAGAAGGGCCCTCAAAATCGTATTAAGGTGAGCATCATGATGTGCAACTATTTATGCGTGCAAAGCATGGCCTGCCTTGGTTGCTTATTTTTTAGTAGGTACTAATGAGTAACAGAAATGCTTAGGTTGGGTTGTTTCAAGGAACTGGCATCTCTGAAGGAAATTTTAGGCATCACCTTATCTGCTTTTAGATGGTGGAATTAACTTTTCATTAAAAGCACTTATTTAAGCAGTTTACACCTGGGTAAACGAAAGTCTTTCTGATTTCAAGCGAAACCAAGAACTCTCAACTCCAATGTGAAATAGAAAAAAACTGCTCATTTGCTCAAGTGTTACTGAAAGTGCAAGCTTGTATTGAATTAATTTATTGTCCTATGCACATATGCTGAGTCTACAATTCTTTGTTTTCAAGGATGGGAGTGCTGGAGAGGAGTTCAACAAAGATTTTATTGAACGTGATGAGAGTCGTCTTACTGAACTGGGTCGTCGGACAATTGAAATATTTATCTTAGCCCATTTATTCAGGTATACATTTTACTGAATGTGCATAATTGGTCCTTCTGCTATCATCGAATGCAGCAGTCCTTCGGGGGTTATGATTATATACACTTTACATTGCACTCTCGCTACAATATTTCGAAGAAGAAATCTGGACGTCAGTATCAGAAAGTATGAGTTGTTTGCTTTGAGGTTATCTGCACTAGTTAAGCTTTGAATTAGAAGTGCACCATTTGCATTTGTCACCATGGTGGCCAAATAGACATTCATTTTATGGTGGTCGTTTCACCATCATTTCTTTTGATAGACTTTAAAAGCTTGTTTGGGAAGTGTATATAAATGGTTTTCAATTATAAATAGACAGACATGAGGGGTAGATAAATGGATAGTACGTGTGAGTTCCTCGAAATATGTGGATAAAAAGTGGCTTGAGTATGTATAAATAGTTTATAATCATGAGCATAACATAGGCTAAATTTTTTTAATATTATACGTGTCTCATCGGAATTTATGAATGTTGTGGGCATTAATAAATCATTTTCCTCCAATATTTCCTCCAAGCAATAGCCTTCTAATAATTTGGCGTTATGGTTAGAATAGCACCAAGTTGCAACTTAATATGCGCGTAGGACAATAAATTTTTTTATCTTTTTTTAATCCAGCATGCCAAACATACCATGATTCTATTATTTTAGTCCTGAATGTTTACCCTCGCTTGTTGCAGCAGTAAAATTGAAGTTGCATACCAGGAGGCTGTTGCTTTAAAGAGGCAAGAAGAGCTCATCCGTGAAGAGGAGGCAGCTTGGATGGTTGAGAATGAGCGGAAAGTAAAACGTGGAGCAGCTGACAAGGAAAAGAAGTCAAAGAAAAAGCAGGTTTGGTAAAATTACGTTATACCTCGTGAATGTTTGGCAATTTCCATCCAACTGGAAATAAAGGAGTTAGAGTTACAGTCTTAAGAAGTTGAATTTTTACTAATAGACAACAGAAAATGTTGCATGATGTTGATATCCTGGAAGTATAATTTAATGTTTTCTTTTACAGCAATGATATTATGCTGAATTTTATGATTTAACTTGTAAAAATATATTACACACATTATTAATATGTACACGTATCCTAATTCTTTTTAAAAAGCTGTATCGGTGTACCCGTATTCGCATTACGTATCTGAATATGTACTATTTAGTATACGAGTAAAATGATGTGGTGACACATAAGAAAACGTTGAATTTAGAATATGTAAAGGAGATTAAAATAGTTTCTGCACGTGGTATAAACTTAATATTTCCTTGACCTTTGCATTGTAAAATTTGGGAAATATTCTGTGGAGTACTGTAAACTATAGTATTTGGCAGTGCCACGCAACATCTCTATTTTCAAAGAGATGATATCTTTATACGTGTACTTCCAAGCAAGTTTCAAAGTATTGGTCTTATTTGGTTGAATGCCTTCTGTCGTTGGTTATTACATATTATTTTTTTCATTCAGGGAAAACAAAAACGAAATAATCGCAAAGCAAAAGAGAAGGGAAGGGAAGATAAAGCTGACATTGTTCTGCAAGCCAAGACTGAGCCAGATACTCATACTGGTGAAAGGAAAGACTATTTAACCATGGATTCCAAAATTGAACTTGAAAAAGCTGATGCAATGGAAGATGTTTCTGATGTATCCGATTCAGTAGATTGTGTTTCAGAAGTACTTTGCCCTGATGCAGAAGACAGAGATGTGAGTCCTGTTAATTGGGATACTGATACTGCTGAAATGCATCCTTCCGTAGAAGGCAGTAGCAGTGTGGTTGATAGGCTTTCCAGTGTTCAAAATGGCATAGCAGAGATAACTCTGTCTGTTGTGGATGATAGTTCATCCACATGCTCGACTGATTCAGTCCCTTCGGTTGTAATGAATGTCCCTTATAAAGGAAATCTCCCAAATCAAAAACACAAACAATCACCGAGCAGGTAAACATTTATTCCCCTAGTATGTAATTTTTGCAAATTGGTCATGGTAAATATAATGACTTATTTCTTTAACATCTAGAGTGAGGAACCATCAAGGCAAGGTGGCTTTTGATGCGGTTGATTTGGCTAATGAAACACCTAGTCAATCACTCGAATCCGCGTCAGTTGCAGGGAAGCAAACTGATCAATCTGGAGCAATAAGTGGATCTGTATCTCGAACTGTTGTTCAATCCTTCCAGGATAAGGTAAACTGGCCCGTGCAGCATGTGGGAAAGGTGGTTTTCTTGCTTTTTAAATTTTATCTTTTGTTTGATAATGTGTTTAGGAAAGATTAGCTGTGTGCGTGAATATTCTAAAAACTCCTCACCACTTCCCTTCCCTTCCTGCCCTCCCCTCTTGTTGAGTCACATGGATTAATGAGATTCTGCATTGTTGACTATAGGAGAAAGTAATAGTTTCATCACAGAGAAATCTTAGTGCCAAAGACGTGGCTCGGGTGGAAGCATCTACAGAGAAGACAGCAGGTGTAATATCCTCTCCCAGGAGCCCTTCCAAAAGTATTCCATCTACTGCTCTTCCAACATCAGAGCCAACGATTAATGCTGCTAGCAACCATGTCGTGGTTAAGAAACCATCTTCAGACAGCATAAAGGAAGCTGATAGATCACTGAGATTGGAAACTATAGCTGCAAGCTCTGCCCCATGGAAACCTGGTGCTCAGAAAATTGCGACTCCAAAACTGGCTGATAAGCCTTCTGGACAGCAAGTACCTGCTGCAAGTGAAAGGACTTTCGGACTGCAAGTGCCCGTCACAACTGAAAAGCCTTCTATGCAGCAAGTGCTGGTCACAAATGAAAAGCTTTCAAAACCAAAAATGCCCGTTGTGTCAAGACCCTTGAGTGCTCCTCTAACTCCTGGGCCGAGACCAACTGTTTCCATGGTCCAGACAACCCCTCTTTTAGCACGCTCTAGTAGCGCTGCTGGTCGATTGGGTCCTGACCCTTCATCTGAAACTCAGACTTATGTCCCGCAGTCCTATCGAAATGCAATAATGGGTAACCCTGTCGCTGGAAATTCGCCAGCTTATACACCACATCATATACCGAATTCAGTGGTAAATTCTTCATATTCGCACTCACAGGCGCCAGCTCTTGTATCTGCACCACTCTTTCCACCACAAAGCCCTGATACTATGGAACAAAATTCAGTGAATACAAGTCCTCAATTTGTAATGGTAAATCATGAAATGCAACAAAATGGGTCCATATGGATGGAGTCCTCTCAGAGGGATATCAGCAGGAACATACCTGATAATAATTCTTCTGTGCTTAATAATATGAAAAATTCTGTTGTACACATGCCTCTGTTAAGCAGATTCCAGGATCACCATACATCATCTGAGTCTCTTGCCCACACATCTGGCCGTCAAAGTCATGGTGCATTTGCAGATGAATTTCCCCACCTGGATATCATCAATGAGTTGCTAGACGAAGAGCAGGGTTATCATGGGATATTAGCCAAAGAAAATCTGGGTTATCAAAGCTTCAGCAATGGGGCTCACCATCTAAACCAGCAGTTTAGTTTTCAAAGTGAGATGGGCACGTCAAGTGTCCTGGTCCCCTCTACCAGCTCATGTAGGTTTGAGCGGACTCGAAGTTATCACAATGATGAATTTCCACATGGTTATGGTGCTTCTGGGAGCCATTTGGATACTATTAGTATTATGATTCCCCAGTCTAGTCCACAACTTTATTTAAATGGTCAGATTGATGGTTTGATTCCTAATCAATGGCAAATGGCCAGTTCTGATCTGCCCTTGGTCAGGAATATGGATAGTGATGGCTATCTACATTACATCCCGGAGTATCCAAATCTTGCACATGGCATCAATGGCTATACAGTATTCCAGCCGTCTAATAGACATTGAAGCCTATTTATGATGGAGCTCAAACAGGAACATAAGAGGTTATAGTCCATAGTGATAATCTATTCGAGGAAGCCTTGGGTGTTCTAGATTTCTGAAGAGGTTTGTAACCTTTTAATTAAGAGATTATTTTGTAAAAAGTGATTCTGCTTTTCTCTCTTTTATACTTACTTCTCTAACAGGTGGCTTTGCTGTTCCCCCTTTTTGGATGTTTCAACTTTAATATATTGATGTTATTTTCTGTTATCCAGTATATCTCATCTAAGCTTTTGCTATTTTGCATTAATCACGACGCTGGCCTTTTAGGGAGTTCTTCAGGAAATGGACATCATGCCAGAGGTAGAGAGTCTTATAAACCTCTGGTATATTTTGTGATTGTCAGGTATTGCTTTTAAGTACTTATAAGCAATAGGTTCTATGGAATGTGCGAATAATAAGTGGGTGTTAAGTTGTGGTCCTATGAAATGTGCAAATAAGTATGCCACAAGTGTCAAGGTGTAAAAGATAAATTTGTGACACAGGTTGCCATTTATTTTACAGTTAGATGACACTAGTGTGAACAAGGAAAACCAAGGCAGTGCAGGATTTTTATGTATAGAGGATATAACAGTTCTTTATGTAAGTTATATGAGAAAATGAATGTTCGGTATTATGCATTGGACACAGTAACTACTACTTTGATTTTAACTCGTCCTTAAATTTGATTTGTAGGAGAGGAGGGTGTTCAAAGTACTTGTAAACCTACAAGAAAAGCCTTGTTCTTGTTCTCTATTCCTAATTTTCTCGTCCGTGTACAATAATCATCATTTGATATATGGCCTACTATATTCCTCTGAAGTCCCGAAACCATAAGANATAAAGAAGTTAAAATCTTGTTTGTTATATACTATTTAAATTTACACATTACTACGTAGTGGCCCAAATTTTATAAGTAAACCGAAGTTACTGAAATGCAATTGATAATCAATTATCGCGAAAAATATTGTGATAATAAATTTTTTCAAACAAAGTTAATTCAAACATTCCCAACTTTATAAACTAGAAAACAACTATCTGGAAACAAACTTCAATAAAACAATGAGACTAATATTTCGGAACTAGAGTTCGAAAATAATGCTAAACACGTGAATAATTAAAGAAAACGCTCAATAAGATACACATAATTTATTCAAACATAATATAAACATCAATCATAAGCGGGTTAATATCATAAATAGTCATCGAACTTTGTCAAAAGTTCTCAAGAGGTCACTGAACTTCAAAACTTCCATAAATAGTCACTGAACTTTGCAAAAAGTTTCTAGGGGGTCACTGAACTTCAAAGCTTCCCTAAATAGTCACCGAACTTTGCCAAAACTTCTTTAGATAGTCACTCAACTTTGCAAAAAGTTTTTAGATGGTCACTAAACAATTGATGTATGGGATCCCAATTTGCAAAGTTCGGTGACCTTTTGGGAAATTTTGGCAAAGTTCAGTGACTATTTAGGGAAGTTTTGAAGTTCAATGACTCCCTAGGAACTTTTTGCAAAGTTCATTAACTATTTAGGAAAGTTTTGAAGTTCGGTGACCTTTTGGAAACTTTTGGCAAAGTTCGATACTATTTAAGGTATTAACTCATCATAAGCATATCAATATATCATACCAGAACATATCATATGAATTTGTAAGAACCCCTACCTCCTGAAGGATTTATATCAATTGACCAGAAAGTCTATCTCGAAAGATTTATATAAATGGGTTAATTTCACAAACGGTCACTGAACTTACATCAAAATAACAAAACGGTCACTGAAGTTTCAAAATTTCAGAAACGGTCACTGAAATTTAAAATTTCTTTCACAAACGGTCACTGAATTTTCAGATTTTTTGGGCGAGT
>CAIGRF010214967.1:0-17145 GCA_903798235.1 Fraxinus ornus
TTTTTTCAAAAATTTCCAATTAACAATTTTTTTTTAAAAAAATTGTAATTAATTATTATTTTTTTATTCTTCACGGAGCGGGTTCGGGGCACTTCGGGACGGGGCACATCCTCCCCACCCCGTCCCGCCCCGCCCCACCAACCCGTCGGGGCGGGGCAGCTCTAGGGCGGGTTTTTTTGCCATCACAACTTAAGATGCGTTTAATTGTCAATATTGTTTATGAAAAATGTTTTTTCTACCCAAACTTCTACTTTTGTGCTATTTGATTGACATTTTTTCCTACATTTTGTCATGTTATCATGTTTTTTGACACTATTTTTAAATTTTAAATTTTGAAAATTTTAATAAATTGATTAGGATTTGTTACCAATGTGGAATTAAAATAAATTCTTCATTGAGGTCTGTGTTATAAATCTTATTATATTTATCGTGATCTCTAATTATCTAGTCAAATTTTTCAAAGCGACGACTCATTAATTTCATTCATTTGAACAAAAAGATTCATGAGGCTTATTAAGAATTATAGTGTATAAAATTTAGTCCTTGTTTGATGGATATTAAAATTAGATTTTGAGTAGATTTTGATAAAAATTGATGAAATGTGTAATTGAAAAGTTTTGAATCCCTCGTTATTCTATTTTTTGTATATGCATTCCAGGGATGTCTAATTCCCTCGAATCGTACAACCGTTTATTCATCTTGTATTATTTCATTTTCATTTGATTGAATTTCTTTCGTTTCATAAACTTTGTTGGGATCCTCATTTTCTTCTTAGAGAAAGGGAGAAAGACCTTCAAAGGTAAAAACACTATATAAAAATTATAAAGATAGCTTAATGTTATTAGATATTACAAATTGTTTACCATTTTATTGCTGAATTTTGGATTTACAAATTTTGCTTCAAAAAATCCTTGGGAAAAAAATTTAAATGCACCCTACAATTTCGTTTGACTCGGATTTAAAAAAAAAGATCATGTAAACCCTAGTTCGATTTTTTATGGGTCGTTTGATTAGATTACACAAATTAACACCCCGCCGCCCACCAAAACAAAAAAAGGTTTACATAAACAAGGACGTGTTTGATTGTCAAAATTTTCAAAGAAAAATATGTTTTTTTTTTCACCTAATTTCCTACTTTTGTGATGTTTGATTGATTTTTATTTTCCACGGAAAATATTTCATACTTTTGATCACATAACCATATTTTCCTTAAAAATAAAAAATAAAAAATCTTTAGAAAGATGTAGCTTTTATTTTTCAGATAATTCACTCCCTCTCTCGATGATCTACCCACTAATAAAAATGGATAAGTATAATATTTTTAAGGTCAAAAACTAAACTAATCAAACACTTAGGATGCATTTGATTACTAATATTTTTTATGAAAAATATTGTTTTTACCCAAACTTCTACTTTTGTGTTTGATTGACATTTTTTCCATGGAAAATTTTTTCCTACTTTTGGTCATGTTATCATATTTTCCTCAAAATCAAGGAAAATATTTTCTTGATAGGGAGTAGGATTTTATTTTTCAAAAAATTCTCTCTCTCTCAATAAAAAATGGATAAGTCTAACATTTTCTAAGTTGAAAACTAAATCGATCAAACACATTTAATTAATAATTTTCATACAAATAAATTCTAAACAATTGAATTGTCTAAAATTTATTCTTTCCATGCAAATTCCATACTCGCAATTAAATACAAGTTGAAATCTTGAGGCGCAGAGTTGCTGACATAAAATACAACCTTCCAAGTTTGTTTCTCCACGTTCACCATTTTTCCTTTGGCGGCCGCGAAAATGTATACAAGAAACAGAAAAAAATATGTATAGTAAATGACACGAGACAAATATTTCTCACTTTTATTATTCTCACCTTGGCACAACCTGTAGAGACCAAATTTTTTTACATTTGCTCCTTTGATGATCTCAACAGATTCTCCAAAACTCACTCTCTTTTTCTTGTTTCATTCTTTTCTTTCGTAAAAGTTAAGGAGACTTGCAAATGAATGGCAAAGTACACTTTTTCAAACCCTAAACCTATTAAGAAAATGCCTTTGGAAAATTCCAAACTTCTTAGGACTTCATGCACAAATTACTATTTCCAGCTTTTCTAGTGCTCCAATGGCATCCCCAACTGCACTTTATGTAGCTCTCAATGTATGGGATTCATTCTTTTCTGTTCTGAACTGAACTGGTCGGGCTAAGTCCAGACTTCGAATCAACCAACGGTTTCCAATCCAACAATTTGCGTAACACACTTCATCTACAAGAGTTATCAGATATTGTTACAACACCACTGGGGATTTACACTAGTTTATTTCCTGCACGTTTAGACACTGAAGACACTTGAGGCGGGTGATAATCTGGCCAAAAGAAGGGCGTGCCTGTGGATTTCTGCAGAAGAGGAACATCACAAATTAGATTTCCCAAGGGGACAAATAGTTCATTTTTGTTATCTACACCATACGTGGATTAGACAATACTATATAATACTGCATACCAAACATGTAGTTTAACACGAACAGGAATACAATGCATTCAATCAAGTATCACTGTATCAGACACTGAAAAGTAGAAACTAACCGATTCCAACAGTCACTTATTATCTCTGCAACCAATGGATCCACTGTGAGCGGAATATCAAGGCATCTACCCTGGAATCCAACAGCTCCAACAACCTGCATCGAATTCATTCCCGTCCATGGAACTCGTAGAGTTGCCAACTCCCATAATATTACTCCAAAGCTATATACATCAGATCTGCACATAGGAGAAGTCAATTATCAAAAAGATTATAAATAGAACTATCAAGAAAAATCATATTCTTCCAAATATAAAGTACACATCATGTTCAACTCACTTCTCATTGGAGGGTTCATTTCTTAGAACCTCTGGTGCCATCCACTCTGCCTGCATATTGAATAGCAATAGCCATTAAATCATTTCCTGTTGCTATCAGTTTTTGTTCTTTCATTTTATTTCAAATTTCCTTTTTTTCCGAAAGGGGAAGAGAGGGGTGGGCACACTGAATGATTAATTGATCAACCAATTCTAACATGCATTACCGTTCCAGCAGCTGACTTCGAAGATAAAAAAGTATGGTGCTGCAATCGTGACATCCCAAAATCACAAACCTAGCAAGCCACGCATGAGAGAATAAATCAGTGGGGAGTAAAGGTAGGTCCAGTGTCATACCGAAAATGTCCTAAATATTAATCATTAGACCAAACCTTAACAACCCAGTTCTTATTAACAAGGAGGTTTGGAGTCTTCAAATCACGATGCACAATGATAGGTTGGCTCGTGTGTAAGTAATTCATTCCCTTGGCCTGCAAGAAAATGATATATGAACAGATGGGAGTAAAATCTTGATAACTGAAGTAAAAGAGAACAAGATTATCCGGCTAATACCACATCAAGAGCCATTCTTATCCGCCTTTTTTCATCAATTTGGATATTTGGACAGTGCAGCAGCTTATACAAACTACCCCTGCATGGAAGAAAATGTTGTGAACTATAGAAGAATGGGGACAAACAGAAACATAACATCAACTTGTGTTGGATATATAGTGCAAAAGAAGCCGAACAGATCATGCATATGTAATTATTTCATAGGATATCTCCAACTCAGGTCCTTTCATTCATAAAAAGGCAGTAGAATCAATAAAAACACAATTCTGTGTAATAGCTTGCCTTTATGAAAAGAGCTTCAACAATCTCATCTTACCCCACCCACAGAGGAAAGGAAAAAAAAAGGAACTCATAACCTAGTTAACCATCCTAGTGCGTATGCATGCAAGCTGGGGTTACTTGTCTGAGACAGGGACAGAAGCCACCATTCTATGGGATTAAGAATGTGCTAAGACAACCAAATCCATCATAGCCTGTAACATGAGCTATTGAGGTTTACCTTGGTAGAAACTCGGTCAATATAGACAGATTCGGGGGAGTTGCTACAGCTCCCATGAAAAGAACAACATTTGGATGCCTCAGCCTCAACATGATATCAACCTGCGTAAATTGAAATGACAGTAAACAGAGTTTGAGCATTTACCTATTGTTCCTAAGGTATAGTCACAAGACAAGATAAGCTAAATTAGCACTTACCTCGCATTTAAATTGGGCGAGTGCATTGCCTGAGATGTCTTGTTTCATTAATTTTTTGACAGCAACTTCCTGTTATGAAATAACATTAATTTAACAAAGTAATTCAAAATAAGCTATGATATGTCTAAGATCAGCACAAGGTAAATGATTTTCTATGCAAGTAAAGATATGCAAACACCACAAAATGTTAGCCAGGTTTAAAGAGAGCTACACCAAAATGAGCAATGCCTGAGATGGTAGCAAAATGTTTTGTCAAGTTGGACGCTATAGAAGAGGTGGCTCAGATGTATAGAATGCATTCGAACCCCAGTTCACTGAAACTAAGAGTTAGAGATTGCTATTGCTGTACAAAGACACATGAGGCCTTACTAACCTTCTCCAAAGATAGATACCAATAGATAGACATAAGAACTCAAGCACATAACCTGACCACAATAATTTGAAACTAACAATAGTTTGGGTAGATCTTAGCGGTCCAAATATTGCAATGACCTCACTTTAATACATTAGGCGATGAATGAATAAGTCTACAACATTCAGTAAGCTGGACAAAAATACCACATACGAGGCTTGAAATGCAATGGAAAGATGCTTGAATAATCTAATGCTTGTAAAGTTTTTACTTCAAAGAAATTATCAACAGATCTGATCAATACATAAACATAAAGCTTACCGTGCCATTCCATTCTGCTCGGTAGACTTCACCATATGATCCTGCAAGATATGGAAGGAGATTGAATATGTTCAGTATAGAAAGACTATGAAACTCCAGTGGAGACCATAGTTTCTGACAGAAGTCGAAAAACATATTGCAATTAGAAAGTAATAAAAATCTAGCAGGTAAAAAGGCAACTTCCACGACTTATTGACTACCTCATGCATTTTTTTCTAAGGTTAAATACCAGAATTAGTACATCTTCAGAAATCCTAAATAAAGAAAAAGAATTATTAAAAAGAAGCAAAAAAATGCACCTACAGAGGATCTCAAAAGAAAGTGAGAAGAAATCCATTGCAATTGCAAAACCTTGCAATAACAACTAAAGGCAAAACCAATAGACAATGAAATTGTTTCCTTAACGAAGCAGGCCCCATGCTCGAACTGATCTCATGATGTACATCTAAATTCTTTACCTCTTCTACAATTTGTAGGGGCAGCAGGCAGAAATAATTCTCAGACAGTTACCAACTTTGACTACAGAAAGATCATTCATGAGCAATACTATGAACTATGAGCAAGTGGTTGATGATTTGAACAAATTCAAGGATCGAGTGAACATTTAACCACAGAAACATTATTCAAATTATCAATATCTTAATTTTTATGTTTGAAGCTGAACCACTTGAGCCCTGTTATCAACATCCATACTCTAAAGTCTAAATATAAGAAATGAAAAAAAAAAAACACCCACACACATACCTTACTCTAATGTCACAACAGATCTCAAACCTTCAATGAGAGAATAAATCTAATGAATTGAAACTTTACCTATACCAATACGTTCACCAATCTGAAGATCCTCCCACAAAATTCCGGAAACCCCATTCAACACAGGGTCATTAGGCAAATTGTGCACCTTGCTAGCATTAGACTGGTCACTGCAAGCTACTTCCATCATTTCCAATGAAGTATCATCTTTATCTCCAGATAAATGCACAAGGCCACCACCAACTGCAATGCCATTATTTTGGATCACTTCATCAGTTTGGCCTTTAACAGGATGTTCTGCAACTAACGTATTAGAAGATGAATTACATCCAGGATTCGAAACAGCAGGGTCCCTTTCTAGCTGTTGTGCTGCCAACACTTCAGGAAAATAATTTATGCTGTCTTTGCGTAAAACATCACCAAATAACTTCACTCCTTCGTTTGATGGTGTACATGAACTTTTGGCAATTCCTGGCGCAGAGGCAATACTCCTTGTATCTAACCCAAAATTTCGATGATGACCACTGGTTACCTCAGTAGGAATTAGTGTGCCTGGAGCCCCCATTAAATCAATAATGTGCTCACTGCATCAATAAAAATCAACATAAACTCACTGCAACAATTAAAAAATAGCACAAACTCACTGCATCAATTAAAAATCAGAACTAACAATTGTGTCTTATTTGATAATTACGGACCTAGATGATATTTTTCTGAACAAAACCAATATAGAATAATTGTTAAATGCAAAAAATAATTACAAGAATCAAAATGAAATAGGAGGAAAATTATTTCATATGGAAACAGCAGTTTGATTAAATAGTAGATTTTTAGTCTCGTGGAGGGTACAGAAAATGCGCGAATGAACAGGAAATGTTAGATGGGTTTATATTCTTCTTCAATGTATGCTGTAGTAAAGTGAATTACACCAGCAAACAAAAACTGCAGCATGAAAATAAACAAAATTTGTAATAGGGATGATGAACCATGAAGTTTCCTGCAAGATGAAAACGGGAAATTTTTTCCAATGACATCTCAAAAACATTAACAGAGATGAAACTCATCATACTCTTATGACAAACAGAAGATCAATTACATGACATGAAGTTACCAAAACTAGCATACAAGCAAGCATAAACATTCAGGGAAGTTGCTACCTTCCATTATCCAATTTTATCAAGTTCACAGCTCCATCATCAGTGCCGGTATAATAACTCCCTTTGACCAGCTTACATGGGAGGTTGATTGTATCAGCAAGTACCTAGATGTACAGAATTTAATTTTTAAACAAAATGCTATACATATCAAATATAAAAAAATAAAATATATTATAATTAAAGTCTTGTGTGTTAAATAAAGTTTGTTAATCTATAAATTTAAACAGAAATAAGATACTGCTTTAATCAATATGCAATGGATTGTAGAGATGGTACTACTTCACCTATGAAAGTTGCTAATTTGGTTCTGTCAATAAAAGAGGTTGAACAAGTAAAGGGAATACTTTTTAGTCAAGGCCAGAAAATGCTACAAGAATAAGGAGAAGGGTAAGCTTTTACAACCTTAAAGAGCAAGGCTCTATGACGCGAATGTCCAACATCAAGACAGCCAAGCGGAAGGATGATTGTATTCAGAAGAATCTGCAACTCATAACTTCTTGTTTTCCACCTCCCAGACATATCTTCTGCGTCACTAACAGGACCCCCCATTCTGTCAACAACAAGGTTTGCAATCTTTTGAACAAGAAAACTTGTTTTTAGGCCAGCGTAAAAAGCATGGCATTCCATAGCCATGAAGCACACTTTATCCTCAAGCTGCTTGAGTTCCATATCAACTACACGGTTGACCAAAACAACTTCATAACCAACATTATCCGAAACAGACATTACTTCAAGATCAAGTAGTGATGGCAATTGTTCTTGGACCACCAAACTTGAGTTATTTCCAGAAACATCATAGAATCCATCGATTACTTTCTCATCATAATTTACAACACTACAGCTCTGCACCAACCAAAGAATAACACCAAATGAAATCATTAATTGCTTTAACTAATATCTAAAACTAATAACTTTGAGACAGAAGTTGACACTAACTTAAATCATGATTATAGTCCACTTTGTCGGTTTCCACATAATGATGATATTTATCCTACTATTATAATCTTACCGGGTTGATTTGTTGGTTTAATTGATATTTACATTGAATGGAGGTAACCATCCCATTTTCTCACAAAGATGTACTATATTGTATAGATTGCATTTTCACGAGCCTTTCCTAACTAAATGAGTATTCGTCGAGTGATTGTAAATGGTTAAAATTATATATATATAGAAATAAGTGGATGATAAATGGGTAGTATTATGTGTGGAGAAAATGTGAGTGTTCATAAACAATTTATAACACTAGCCAAACAAAGGCTAAAATATTTATTTCAGTCAACATATGTGCCAATTATAAAGTGTACAAACACACACACACACAAAAAAAAAAGTATTAAATAAATTGAAATGCAAGTTTACCTTGACCTTTGCATGTCAATCCAAACAACATTTATTGCAATTATATGCACAATTATTTATTTATGAGTAGAAGTTCTATAACACCACTTGTTGTTAATAAAAGAAAATGGCACAAGTGCTTTAGAATCATGCCAACTATTATAAATTATATGGACTCGTTAGAAATTAAGTAAATATTGCAATGCTAGGCCTTCTTAACAGTGTCCATGATTTAAAAAATTATAATACAGTGCCATGTGCACGGAGTTGCCACCCCCCACCCCTTGTATCAGTTAATAGAGTGATGTAGATGTCCACACCAATTACAAGACTGCTTATCTAAATCCCAATTCCACAGACAGTTTATAATTTTTTTTTTTTTTAAACCCCCACCCCTTGTATCAGTTAATAGAGTGATGTAGATGTCCACACCAATTACAAGACTGCTTATCTAAATCCCAATTCCACAGACAGTTTATAATTTTTTTTTTTTTTTAAAAAAAGCCTTTAATACATCCCAATGGAGAAGTCAAACCAAAAATTAATTGCAAAATAATTTAGAGTAAAATTTTGTGAATGCATATTGATTTCTCTCCTAAACATCTTTACCCTCATATTTAAGAAAATCTAGAAACCACAATAAACAAGACATAGAAATCCAACAATTCCTTTTAAGTAGAAAAGATTATTACATCACGGCTAAAATTAAATGAAATTCGTGCAAAATTAATTGGTACATTCAGAAAAATCGAATAAAAAATAAACCTATAATTAAATGAGATTCGAGTAAAATTAATTGGTATATTCAACAGAAAAAAAATAATGACTGAAAATAGTTGATAATTACCCAATAGCGGAGAGACAAAAACTCAGAGGGGCTCTGCGAGGGCGAGCACCCGAGGCTAATCTGCTTGGCGGCATTTATCTGTGCGGTTTCCTGGTTACAATCATTTCGACCCTGATCCGAAACGCTGATTGCCAAGGCCAACTCCACCTGGAACTCCTCCTCAAAGAAATTAAAGCTATTGAAATTTTCGTTTTCCAAATCCGAGGTCGTCTGAGGCAAATCAGTTGGTGATGATGACGAGGTCGACGCAGGTGACGGTTGAAACGACACAGTCTGAAGGGAGGAATCGAGTGCGGGCGGCCTATGATGATCGTAGATGTGAAACTTCCGTAGCAAGTGTTTCATCTTCGACATGTCTAACTCTCATCGACCGAAAATCGAATTCAAATAAAATAATTATCAGAAAAATTGACTTCTTCTGATTGATAGATTAGGGTTTCTTGAGTACCGATGGAGGAGAATTTGAGGATTGAGGTTTAGGGTAATTAGGATAAGGTAGGGGTAGGGGTGAGGGTGCTACTCTTCGTCGTCAAGTAATCAAACCAGTAGAGCAGAAATTAACTGCTCCCCTCCAATGTATATACGCGTATAATGGATGGAAATTGGGCAGCTGGTTCCAAGATAATAATTAATTAACCCATTGTGCTACATTTACCAAATCACTTTACAGATTTATCTGTCAAAAAAATTTATCACACTTGATTAGGTCAATATCTCGTCCACCAAATAAAAATAAATAAATAATTCTCATTTTCTTTTTGACATTTGATCAATTTGTATAAAAGATGATGTAAAGGACAATGTACAATAAATGTTTTCCTTAATTAATTATCTCGATTAATTATATTTGTACAATTTTATTTTTTAATAAATACACCACATTTTAATTATATTAAAGATTATTAACCTTTATTTATTATCAAAATCATATCCAATACTTTATTTTTTTTTCATCACATCATTATTATAACGTTTCATTGATTAGAAAATATTGTCATTAATCATGATTTTCGTCCAAAAATATTGTTAATGTATTTTAAAATAAAATTCAAATACTTAATCGTATTTTTGAATTATTATTTTCTTTGCTTACTTAAAAATGTAATGAACAGATGAATCTTTTTACTCCATCTTATAATTTTGTTTTTTTTTTTTTTTAGAGAAACCTTAATTAGAAACGATTTATGTTTATTTGAGATCAAGAATACGATGAAAACAATTCAAGACATAAATGTGTAAAATATTATTAACTTTTTATGCAATTACAATATAATCAAATAAATGAAGAAAATGTCCGTGTATTCATTGGAATTCGTACGTAGGATTACTACTATTGAAGTAGATACTTATCTCACTTGTTTTAAACTAGTTACTACCCCTCGACGAAAATGTCAACATGATTGATGGAATTTCTACTAAGCCCTTGTCTGGTAGCAATTATCTAAAGATTTTAATTAGAAATTAGATCGTTATACAATCATGCGAATCCTACTATAACAATCGTTGACTCAAAAATTACTAAATAGTTAAAGTGGATTGATGAAAAGACACATGTGTCCCTTGGTTGTTTTCGATAATCACCAAATTAGGCATTTTTGAGATTTCACATTAAAAAAAAAAAAAGACGGCTTTTTTATTGAGTGAGACCCACTTATTATGTATAACGTTATAATTTATGTATAGCTCAAAATTTAATTAAAATTAAAAATATAGTCATTATTAGATCTCACGCGTCTAATAAAAGTCAACAATAACGATTAATTTTTCGATTTTTATCTCTATCGAACACGTCCTTATTCTTAGACGGGCGCCGACGTTTTTATCTCGTTACAAGCAACACCTACAATTAAAATGCGTATTTGCTTGTGAGAGTGAGAAAACTATTTTCCACCGTGTAAATATGAAGTTACCATATCAATATCACAATTGTCCAAAAGAAAATCTCCAATTCTAGCCAATCAAATTTATTATATTGACAATGGATAATTCGGCAGCCACATCTCATAACTATGAATGAGCAATGCCCCTATTTGGGCTCTATTTTATCTCCAATAAAATGATATTACACATAATTCAAAAAAATTCTTTTTTTTTTTAACTATACATTTAAAAAAAAAAAACTATTATTCCATAATTTTTTTCCCCAAAAACACATTTTAATGGAGTCCAAACAGAGTGTATATGTTATTGTGGAGTATGCTAGGAAAACTTCATAGACAGAAAACAATCAAAAAAGGTCTCATAGACACGGATACCATGATCGACCTAATGTAAAAGAATTCGCAACATACTTTGACATAAATTTTGAGTTAGCTCCTGTTTGAGTCACATTCTCATTTTCATTCTTCTACTCATTTTCAACCACACATTCTCCAATAAAATAATATTTTTCATCACATTTATAATTTTTCCTTCTTTCTCAATCACACATTCTCCATTAATCTATTATTTCAAAATACATTCTTCCAAACTAATGTGGCTCAAACACACCCTTAAATATTATTTTTATAGGCGCTCTTTCTAATACATTTTTAACCCTTCAAGCACAGGGAATTTGGAACAATAAACCTCAAATTTATATATGAACTGTTTGGTATGATAAATAATATTTTAATTTTTTTTTATTTAATATTGTCTAATAATATATACCGAATATGTTAGTGCATATTCGCATCACTGCTTTTTAGTAAACCTGATTTTAAGTATTTTTTTTCTTTTTTTAAATACGATTAAAATTGTATATATTAGTTCGATTATGTATATTTATAGGATGTATGTTCTTAACCTATCTTCTATTATTAATTTACAAAAATATATATTATTTGGTCGGGAAATATAGTGGCTTACCTATATCAGAATACGTTTTATTTAAATTGATTGTACCAGTGTACGTTCTATTCAAGTTGATCGTATTAAGTTAATTTTTTTTTTCTATTGGTACCCGACTACTTTCTATTTAAGTTGATTCATGCGATTTACCTCCTCCATGGGGCGGGGCGGGGCGGGTTCAACCTTCCATTTTTTTTTTTTTTTATAAAGGATTCACATTGGATACCCATATTCGCACATAATAGATCCATATTTCATACACAATCAAATTCCCAATAGAATAATCTAGAAGAATGGAAAGTGACTTGACGTGGTGAAAATCCCAAACAAGCTCTCTAAATTAATAAAGTTATCAAATTATAGAGATCAGGTCGGTCCAAAATTAACCAATATCTTGATTTTGCAATAAATAAGCAAGAAAGGAGGTGAATTGGTAACATCGTGGCCTCATAATAGCCGTCCATGCTATTTTAGTATCAAATTTTATGGGCCCTTTAAAAGTAAGTGGACAAACTTTGGACGGTTGGAATTGACCATTAACAAACAAGTGTGCCAATGGTTTTGAAGAATCTATGTCACGTGAATTATAGAATAATATTAAAGTGTTGACTGTTGAAGGAGAGAGGAAAATTTGTAGTTACATGAAAACGTTTATTAAGAGCCTGTTTGGTACGGTTTAAAATTCAATTAAAATTGAAAATATGATCGTTATTGGGTCTCACCCGTCTAATAAAAGTCGACAATAACGACTATATTTTCAATTTTAATCTGATTTTAATCTCTACCAGACACCCTCTAAAGATGTAAGAATAAAAGTGTGTAGTGGAGTGGAGGCTCATGGGAGAAAATTGACTTGAATAATTTAGGATTGGTTTTTTTATACTTTGAGATATAACCATTTAAGGTGACACCTTTTAATTCAAGTCTATTCCCATATTTACTATACGGATAGCAAGTCTCATAGCGAATATGAGATCAACCAACAATGTTGAGCCAACATGTCCCGAACTCACACAATGAGATGAATGAGCTTGAATGATCAAAGCTCAGCTCCAAGAATACATCAAAGCACCAAGAGTCAAACAAGGTAACTCAAAGAAACAAAGGCTCGCAAGGCTCATGCAGTGTTCATGCAAATGATAGTTCGTAATAAATTGTGAGGATATATCAGATAAAGAGTTCGGCATTATATCAATCTGAGTTTTCGAATCAATGGTTGCACCTAGATTCTTTGTCAAGTTGAATTGTGCAATCATAATCAACATATGATCCATCACAGGCATTTCGAATTTCATGCGAATGTTCTATAAGGTACGAATGACTTCAAAATGAACCTCCTACTTTGATAACCAAACATGTCCCGAAGGTTTTGCAGTGTGTCATAAAAGGTATTATATCTTTCAAGCTTTTGGTTTAATATGTTTGATATTGAAGTGTAAATGGAACAACGAGTCATCTTATCTACGTTTAGACTTATAATACGCAATCATCTTGGACTTGCTCGTTGTCTAAGTAGTTCCTCACTCCATTCCTTCTTAAGCACAAAATCAAGTTTATGCGCAATCAATATAAAAATTAAATTACGTTTTTAATCCACATTTTTTTTCCATTAAGTTGGTTTTAGTTTTTAAAAAAAAAGAAGAGACATTTTAATAAAAAATAACCATACATCTTATATTAAATTTGAACAGTAAACAATAATTTAACATATGATGAATAGATACACACGTAGATCCATAAAACTACAATAATTTAACGACTACTCGATCATTGTGGTCAAACAAGGCCATATATAAGAAATGTCACGGTGTTTATCAAATAATATGACTATGCGTCCCTTCTATAGGAACTTCGTTGCATTACTGACACGAGGCTACGCCATTTATTTACTGATGAATTGATAAAAAGAGACCACGAATTTTTATATAAATAAACATCCTTTCTTAATATTTTAAGATAAAGAATTTTGATTTTAAATAATTATGAAATGTTTACGTTACTAATATTAACATGCATTTTAATTGTTACACAATTCCCTTTCAAGAAAAAAATGAAACTGCACACACTGAATCCAGCTCCAAGAAGAAGAAAATTTCCATAATCCATAAACCACATGCAAGTTATTTTCATACTCAGTTAATATGCCCCATATCTTATCACCAATTCGAATCCCCTTAGAGCTATTGAGGTGAGTACCCGATCGTAAAATTTAGGACCTTGTGGGATTAGCCGATGTGTGCGCAAGCTGTCCTGAAAATCCACGGTTATCAAAAAAAAAAAAGAAAAAAAAAAGCCCCCTACCCAAGTCATTGCTTATGTTATTAGATATATGTAGAATTTAAAAATGAAATTATAGTGACATTTAATGTAATATAGCATGTAGTCAGTATACACACAATACAATGATGAATAGTTATAATGTACATGATGTATACAGATATACGATAATCGATATAGCTGTATCGCAATTTAAGATGTTACACATAATATTTACACATTGAGAAAAATAAATAATGAAACACACTTTTTAGACAATATGCAATGCCATGGTTGTTATTATGATCCACACAACTTTGCTGGTTTAATTATCATAAGCAATAGCTTCAATGTCTCTATAAGTGATATATGACATAACACGTGTACATACACAAGTGCTTCAAGTTTTCGCAAACGTAGACTAAACAAAATCAATGTATTACTGTCTTGATAATCCATATTTCATTTTTGTATTCGATATATGCACTTTACGCACAGACCATAATTTGCAAATTCGTAACCATAATAGATTGACTTATACATTCTTAATTTTTCCAACTTCATGCAACATGAAAGTGGATACTATATCCCTCCTGAGAACAAATATGGTGGAAGCTTGAATATTTTCTTCAAGAAAAAATTTATCTCAAAATTGAACAGCAAGAAAGATGACTGCAGAAGGATATGTTTAGACAAACTTGTTTTGGACACTTCCTGCAGATGAACGAGTTGTAGTTACAACACCAACTTATACACAAGTTATTATTAATGGAAGTACGACAATGCACATATGATGAAATGTGGTTCAAGATTGCCGGCAAGCATATCAAGTTTTCGATAGAGGAGTTCGCACTTGTTACCGAGTTGGGGTGTCACGGAGTTAATAACACCAGCATGTACAATATCGGTCATAGTCAAATCAAGCATATGTTATTCAGACATCAAAAGAGTGTGTATAGAAAAGACATTGAAAATACTTTCAACAACCTCACTGTTGCAACAACTGACGAAGATGTGGTGAAGCTATGAATTCTATACCTGATTTTGAGTTTCCTATACACATCGACGAGTGAGTTTTTTGTAGCAGATGAAATCTTCATTGACTCCTCACACATGGAAACATTTTCGTGGGGAAAGGAACATTTTCGAATCACATATAAGTACTTGAAGCTAAGCTGAACCCTGAAATCGATGATCCCAATGGAAATATGTCATACAGATTTCAAGGGTTCTCTCTTTCATTTCAAATATGGATATATGAGTCCATTTCGTCCTTTACTAGGTAGGTATGTACAAGATTCGATCACAACTTTCCTCACATTATAAACTAGAGCAATAACGATGAACTTATGTTATCGGCCAGTATTGATAAGATATTATTCAGTGTACCTAAGGTATGGATTATCGTTATGTGGTTGCATTTCATCCAACTTTATATTCGTACATATGATATTTAGATTGTAATCCCGAATATGTAATATCAGAATGCAAAAATCGTAGTGTCTAATATGTACAACTCTGAATAAATTTTTCCAAGTTGAAGTTGTGATGCTAATTCCAACTGAAGATGAGAAGGTGATACATTACTTTTAGGGTTTAACGGAAAGGGAATGCACGACGATACTATCATCAATTTCTGCATGAGCTAATCTACTCAATGATTCAGTCCTCCAAGCAAAAGACCACAAAGTTCTTCTAATCCTTCATTCGTGCCATGCCACCACGATATAGCAAATGACGAACCAAGAAATAAGGAGGTATGTTTTTTAAAATGCTACATTTTAATGTTATTACTATGTTCATACCCCAGTCTAAGTTATATCTCAAATTATGAAATTATTTCGCTCAACCACCCATCATTGAATTTCTCGAGCATCTTAAGAATCACAAGATCAGATAATGGATTCTCAAAATGAAATCAAGGTAAACGTGAACCGACTCGAAAGGTCCATCAATTCCAGATTCAAGAAAATACTGAGAATGTTTGTCAAGGCGAAGAAACATGCCTCAAAAAGTCATGACATGACAGAAGCTAATNCCAGATTCAAGAAAATACCGAAAATGTTTGTCAAGGCGAAGAAACATGCCTCAAAAAGTCATGACATGACAGAAGCTAATGTTACTCCATCTAATTAACAGTCAAGACAAATAATGATGTACGATAATGAGATATTGTTTTATCACTAAATGTAAATATTATTCTAATATAAACTCTTTTTGTCCTAGGATATCGTCGAAGAGTACAAACATGTTATCCAGACAAGTGATGGATCACGCTCCAATGTTGTCATCCAGTCAACACCAGTTGACACGAATGTAAAAAAAATTAGTGAGCAACCCTGCCCTCATGGAAAGTGAAAACGATGGAAATGACACAGTACTAAACAAAGCGATTGAGACATAAACTACACGATCTCATTCAAGTAGATGAGATCATAAAGAGTGTGAGTTTAATGGAGTCTAAGTCTGTAGCTCAGTTAATAGAAGTATGTTGTGGAAAATAATTTGTATCATCTCACATGCACACCTCATATTTTTATCAATTCACATTCAAATCTAAGATACATATCCAGTATGACACTTGTGTACTTAGGTATCTAAATTAACGTTTTTGTACAGTTTTGATCCTTTTTCTCTTCCTTTTGCCTTGTTCTATTTCAATTGGGAATTTTGACTTACAAAATTCATAATTACACGATGTGAGTAGATATCCGTTCAATTAATCAATAATAAACTTATTTAGGTCTTTAATAAGTGTGTAAAAATACACTTATCAAATATCTCAAACTAAAGTTATTGTTCGTCTTGAGTAATATTATCTACTAGGATAATCAAATAACAATTGATAAAAACCAAGAATATTAGATAGATTGTCAAAATATCCATGAGTGTAAAATTATATAATCAATTCACAAATATACTTCCAAATAGTGCTACCAAAACAAATTGAACTTATCCTATGTTTAATCGGCATGTATTTGCATAGTTACTTTTAATTATCACCTAAACTCGGAAGTTGTAAATCAAATTAGGCCAACCCGACCCTTAGTGGTCACTTTTTTCCTTTCTCCCTCGTGACATTCACATCTTCATATATATTATTCTTTTCTTTCCTGAGACGTTAATCTATAAATTGCTGTCAAATTTGTGAGAGGTCAATGTACTAGGGCTCATGCCCA
>CAIGRF010214971.1:0-25563 GCA_903798235.1 Fraxinus ornus
GAATTGATTGTATGGAAACCGTGGGTTTAGGTTTGTTTTGACTTCAAAAAAAAAAAAAAAAAATCGATTGTGTCTCCGTGTAACACACACGGTGTCTCCGTGCACGTAATTATTATTATTTTAGATTGAGATACATTATACATATTCTTTTATTAGCTTAAAACTGTACCGAAAGGTTGTGGAGAGAAATGAAATAAGATGAATAAATTCGAAAGAGTATTTCTTTTCTTTTCTTTTTTAATTAGATTATGTTATAATTGATAACTATATTGTGATAAGATGTATGTAAAATTCGTTTTCTATATTTTATCACTATAATATAAAAGGAGCAAAACACTTTTGTACCACACGTGGCGATTTCCGGAATTATTACTGAATTATTTTTTAGTAATTTTGCCAAATACTGAATTTCATTTATTTTTTTGCCACGAGGGGCGCTGCCCCTCGATCCCCGCGATCTGACTGGTTAAGTCGTTCACAGGTGGGGGCGTTGCCCAGATATATCCCCTGAAAGAGAAGGTGTCAACATCTGTATATTTAGTAATTTTTTAAAATGTTGAATCCAATATTAATATCCATATTTAGTGAACCACATTTCAATTACGTGGTTAGACGTATTAGCAATGGAAAGCACTATACTAAAAATTCCGAAATGACCTTCATTACCTTGTAAGCTGATGAAAATTTATTGGACGGTGGAGTGAGTTTAGGATTTTAAGTTTCTTGTTTTTGTCTTTTTAAATCTCCAAAAATTTATGACAACTTACATATTTTTTTGTACAAATGTCTAATCTAGTCAAATCTCATTTATTGAAGGCATGTCAGGTATTTAATTTATCTACGAGGGTAAAAATGTCCAAAATTGACAATCTTGCAACTATTTTAAAAATGTGACATTTTAGTAATAACATGGTGGCAAAATGACATCCAACGTAATTTCCTCTATTTTTGAAAACCAAATTAAAGCAATGAGAAATGAATATTTCACTAGATATAATGATTAAATGAGTGGAGTATCAAAACATTTTGTTGATAATAATGTTTTGTTTATTGTTTGTATTGCAAAATGCGCATTTTAGAGGACAACATACAAGTAGTTTTATATCAATATTTATCTTCTTAATTATTTTTCATTTCTTGAGGAGCTTGAGATATTTTACAAGAAAATTTTATAGAATTGATTTGTCAAAGTTTAAATTTTTCAAACTGTATTATATTGAATAATACAGTTTGGAGAAGAGCAAGAAAAATTATAGATTAATACGAGATGTAAATTACGTCATCAAGGGGTCCATAGCTCAGTGGTAGAGCATTTGACTGCAGATCAAGAGGTCACCGGTTCGAACCCGGTTGGGCCCTTATATTTTCTTTTGAGATTTCTGTTTTTAGTTTTTACTGCTGCTGCTGGAATTTAATTGGAGACGCGATTCTTTGGCAATTGGCATTGAGATCTCAAGCGGTTAATTTTTAATTTTTTTCATTTTGAAAATTAAAACATGAGCTCGATTACTGGAGATTGAGGAGATGGTCGATTTAATTTCAACACTTTAATTAGTTATTTTATCTTTCAAAAAAATTCAAAAAAATTCAGAAATTTGAGAAATTTGTGGTCGTAAAATGAAGCATTTGTGGCATTTCACTACATATTAAAATAGCTAAAGTAAAGGCGGACACATGTCGCCATTTCCAATCGTCATAAAAAATTCCCTGAAATTCATCAAAATTTTCCACACCGTCATTCATGCTTCTCCATTATCTCACACAACTACCCACTCATCCATTTTCCCACGCAACCTCCCATTACAAACTTCTCATTCATTTCCATTTGCAAGGCTAATGCTGTCAAAAATAGATTTTTTGCTCCTAGAAGAATTTGGCAAACTCGTGTAGTTGGAATACACCTCAGATTTGGATTATATTTTCCCTCTTTCTTTGTGTCATTATATAGTCATTCATTTATATTAATTCTTTTTCGAATCCTCTGGAGTTTTAACCTGACTCGGCCTCTTCATCTTCTTCGCATTTTCGTCGTCCTTTTTCGCCCCAGTAGTTTTTGTTATCACATTCATGACTGGTTTCTTCTTCTGGATTTTGTTTTCGACTAAATTTGCAAACTTTTTCACTTTCTCTGAAGGGGAGATCTTGTAGGAGTTCTTCTCTTTGACAAGTTTTTCTGATTTCACGAACCTTTTCAACTGGCCTAGAGAATTTTCTTGATTTGGGGGTTGGAATTTAATGGGTTTTATGAGATGTAAATACATATAATGAACTTTATTTTTGTGAATTGCTATGAATTAATAATGAATTTTCAAGGAGTTGTTGAGAATTTTGTGAATTTGAATGGGAATTGATTGTATGGAAACCGTGGGTTTAGGTTTGTTTTGACTTCAAAAAAAAAAAAAAATCGATTGTGTCTCCGTGCACGTAAATATTATTATTATTATTTTAGATTGAGATACATAATACATATTCTTTTATTAGCTTAAAACTGTACCGAAAGGTTGTGGAGAGAAATAAAATAAGATGAATAAATTTGAAAGAGTATTTCTTTTCTTTTTTTAATTAGATTATGTTATAATTGATAACTATATTGTGATAAGATGTATGTAAAATTCGTTTTCTATATTTCATCACTATAATATAAAAGGAGCAAAACACTTTTGTACCACACGTGGCGATTTCCGGAATTATTACTGAATTATTTTTTAGTAATTTTGTCAAATACTTAATTTCATTTATTTTTTTGCCACGAGGGGCGCTGCCNCACACGTGGCGATTTCCGGAATTATTACTGAATTATTTTTTAGTAATTTTGCCAAATACTTAATTTCATTTATTTTTTTGCCACGAGGGGCGCTGCCCCTCGATCCCCGCGATCTGACTGGTTAAGTCGTTCACAGGTGGGGGCGTTGCCCAGATATATCCCCTGAAAGAGAAGGTGTCAACATCTGTATATTTAGTAATTTTTTAAAATGTTGAATCCAATATTAATATCCATATTTAGTGAACCACATTTCAATTACGTGGTTAGACGTATTAGCAATGGAAAGCACTATACTTAAATTCCGAAATGATGTTCATTACCTTGTTCTTTTTCATGGAACATTCGTTTCGTTTGTATATGTTTGTGTTTATTAGTGATTCTTTTCCTTCCGATAAATTGTAAATTTTGAGTTTGTGACTGATTGTGTGGTGAATTGAATTAATTATTCTGCTATCTCAAGCCTGAAACATTCCCTTAACATCAATCCATTATTTTTAGTCTATGCAGTGGTAATGATGAACTCATCCTATTTTGAATATGTGAGAACCTTTATGTTACATATTTAAGATACTTGCATCAGTTAACAACTGAATTTTATTTGACTTGGCTGTCTTGCTTCTTGTTTGAATCCAACCTTGCGGTAACAATGGTTAGCTGATTTATTTAATCTCTCATAATTTATCTTTAATTTTAGCATTTTGTTCTTCTGTAGTAAGAACTCCAGCTTGCACTATGCAGAGCTCCTTATGATGAGAACCTATTTTTGGATCGAGTAATGATTTTCACAATCTTAATGTGTCATCTATATTGGTTTTGACACCCAATTTTCCAAGTCATGATTTCAATTAAATGTTACCCAAAGATGCATCTAATACCTTGTGGAAACAATGTTCCTTCAATGCACACGGTGTGCCTCCATGTGGGAATTTATTTTTTCTTTCATCTAGATGTAAAAGTTTGTCATAGTTTCTCACCCTTTACTCAGAGTTGGAAAGACATAGTTACTATACGGACAAGATTCATAGCATTTTCCACGTTCACTTCCGCCATTAATTAAATAGGCATATTTTTTCTTGGAGAATTTGATTCAACAAATTGTAAATGCTATCAATCTTGTCTCTCTTTTCAAACTTACCTAGCTTTGTCTATAGTGAAGTGGTATTTAGAAGTTCCCGTATGAATCTGATCACACATCTTCAGTATACTAATATTATTTGATTCTTGTTGAAGGTGTCTAGATACAAATTATCTATTTATAATGTAGATCGTGGGCACCATTCAGTTGAAATGTAACTGTAAATACAAGTTAAATAATGGTTTCATTTGCAATAGCGAAACTTTCCTTTTGTATGCGACAAGCTAGCTTTCCTCCTTCCCTTATGTCTTAGTTTTTTTTTTCTTTAGCTAATTGATGATTGAGGTTTGAAGCAGAGAATGCTTCACTCTCCTACTGAACTACTTTTAATGCTTGATGCTGATCGAGTAACCAAAGTGAGTGATCTTCAAAAACTTGAAAATCAGATTATCATAAAAATCTTATTTTGTTATAGAATCTTCTATTTTAAGATGTCAAATTGTAGAATTAGGAAACTAAGAGCTCAATTTTTCTAAAGTATATAATGATTTGCCTCTCAGATTCATACAGTTGCTAAGAAGAAATACAAGTTTGGAGACTCTGCAGCCAATGATTCAACTTTAAGAATTTCGGACATACCAATTGCTGCTCTCTATTCTCGTGCTCATCTTGAAGAAAAGGCTCTAGCAACATTTGAGTGTTAATTCTATGTGTCGCCTTTTGCATATAACCCCAGAACTTCAATCTCATTTTTCAGTAAAAATTATCTGAATGTATTTTGCATAAATCATTATAGTCGATATTATATGGATATTTTTTTGTAACTTAACAATATCTTTTTCAGCAAAGCTACATAGGAATCCCAGTATTTTCAATCTCTAACTTTTTGACGATAATATTTTGTTTTTAGGAGTTGGTAGTTAGATTATATGATTAAAAATGACAAAAATAACAATCAAAGTTCACATCATTAGAAATTTAAACTAATGTAATTAGGTTCCTAACACAAACAACTTGAATCAAAACAAATAACTAGCTACAATGTGCCAAGTGTGAGTAATTAACTCTTCGTTTAAGCTCCTAAAACATTTACAACCTAATATAAAAGAAAATCATTAAATCATTGATTATATTTAGTTAAGAATACATTTGTGACGAAACGTTCAATACATTTAATACCAAATGTTCATATGGAGAATCGAAAAGATAAAAAGAATATAGAAGAGTTCATTCGAAATACCTTATGAATATCTTTCATGTTTACGAATGAATTCCTCTAAAATTTACATGTATTTATTTTCAACATTAAAAAACTAACTAACGTGCAACGCACGTTAACCACACTAGTTAAGAAGAAAAGGGTTGAAAAGAGGTGTAAAAACGTGTTGGGCGGCTTAGATTTGTTGATTGTGCCCATTTGACTTGATTGATCGAGTCTTAAATAAAAAGGTAGACAATTGTTTGATTCATGCTTCAAATTTTATTTTGTTTTCTAAATAATAATAATTTTTTTTAATAAATACCCACTATCCTCATTTCAATTTTACAGTACTCTTAGTTTCCGACCCCTCACAACCTCAAAATGAATGGCCTTTGGAGTACTTAAGAGGAAATGGGTAAAATTTATTGTCCGTGAATTGTCGATATATTTTGATTTTTTCAAATAAATTTTTTTTTTTTCATAAATATAGTGGTTAGGAGTTGAGAGTCCGTTGAACCTTGTTTTTCTTTGATCGATCTATCTTCTTTCTATAGCAAGTTCTATTCGATCATTCACTCCTTGGATGGCTCTCGATTCTTGAGAGTGTTGGTGGATTAGGCAACAATTGAAAAAGTTCATGAAATGACCATAGATTGGCACGCCATTGGTTATAGGTGAATGGATCGGGCATGTGATATTTACATGCTTCGCCTTTAGGCGTGATTCAAAGAGATCACGGCGTATATTATGGTCACGTTACTAGTACTTATTTTTACAAAAAAAAATAAAATAAAATAAAAAAATTCAACATTTATTAACAAAATAGTAAAGTCCCATATTTTAAATATAAAAATGCGTGAAGGAAAGATAATTATTTGATTCGAAAAAGTTCTTACAAGTTGAATTAGATGTGAAGTATGCAATTGTTCTTTCTTGCAAGTTTTTTTCTAATAAACAATTATGAGGGTTTATTACTCCTATCACTTCTATAATTTTATTGTCGTTACTCATTTTTGTCACTTTCAAATGCTTTCGCAAGCTAAAGAGAATATATTGCTAGTATTTTAAAAGAAAACCGTATATAATGTAGAATGAAGCCATTCTCGTGTAGTGGAGAGTGATACGTGAAATATCAATGTAAGGAGAAGAGTACGAAGTATAATAGCTATATTGTGAATTCGCATTTATTCTGAAAGAACACGTCAGATGGTAAAATACTGGAGTTGGGCTGAGGGTGCGATCTAGAATAACCAGGTTATTCCATTGCTTGAACCTGCTTCATTCAACCATGTTTGATGGACGTGAAGCCAAGTGAGCCCTTTTGCAACAGTCACATCCTGGAAGCAAATTTTAAACACATGTTACCAGAAAAGATCTCATTTGAAGGAAGAAAATTCGGCTCTACAAATAGAAACTTTACTTTTGAACTTAATACAGCAGTCGTCAGACAACCCTTTCGTTCTTCACCTGTACGAGACAGTCAGCTGTCAGCACGAGCAGAAAAAGATGCATCTTTTATGCTTGAACTTTGACAATCCAGAAGAAAGAACATTATTTTCACAAGTTGGTGTTCCTCAAGAAACAAGGCATTAATTATCTAATTATAACTAGAGTAGTTTGTGAAGCCACATATGCTACGAGAACATTATTCGCGCTAGACAAGTATGGTGCATTATTTCAGTTGACATCTTGCGAGTTAAAGCATCAAAGGTTTGCAGTTCTATTCTAATCAGAGGGTTACCATTCTGCCACTTCTCAACAAAAGTTCCACTATGAGACAGCACACAGTTAAAATAAGCTAGAGGAAAAAAAAACATCAACCTTTTTTACCAAATTCAAACTGCACGGTAGCATAAAAATATGATATAACTAAGGCGTGTTATGTATCAGAACAATATAAAAAATTGCAGCAACTATACTACATAGGACTAAAAAATGATAACAAGTTGAATAAGTACATGAATACGTGATTTCCAAACTAAAATGGACAAAAATCGTATAACTGCAAGAACGGGCGGAACCAAGTAGGATTACAAGAATAGGTAGTTAGTTTCCATTAAGTGACTTCTCGCCTTCGAAGCATAAGCACAAGCAGAATCTGAAAGTTCAGTACTATGGATAATGTTAAATATATCCATCAAACTCTGAAACTAAAACATGAATGTAATCATATACTATTCTGTTGAATCATGCACCATGTTGAAGTTCCCATAAAATGAGTGCTTTATCAAAATATCAAATCTGAATAGGGAATTTAAGGTGACCCCATTGAACAACTTAAGTGTTGCTATAGGTGGGTATTCAACATTGCATATAGGATTTAATATAAATAAAGAGCTTTAATTTTTCAGGAAAAATGAACGTAATGTTGACCAAAACAGGGAGAGAGGCTCACCAGATTGCTCCCACTTCTTGAAATTCACAAGCCAAGAGTCCGAACCAATCTGTGAAAATAAAACCTGATCCACCCAAACCCGAAATTGTTTTCCCTGCTTGTCCCCATAACATTGTCTCAATGAGTTTATGCAGTCATGAAGAGATTGCTCGATGCCAGACGGGTGGACAAGTACGCCAGATGGACACTGAAAATGCAAAATAGTGATAAAAAATGCTCAACAAGGGATTTGAATAAATTAATACAAAATTCAGCTCAATCTCATGCTAAAATGGAGGCAAGTTGGTAAAATATGTGGAGAAAGGTTCCTAATGGATTCTGCGATTAATTAGATTTTCAAAAATTATTTCAAGTTTATGAAGAATACATCTATTATACTTGGAACCCTACCGTAATTGAACTCATAAGGTTTTCGTCAAGTAGCATGAATTACCAACATTAAGACCAAGGGAATAAAACCTTAATGGGAGTTCGGCTCGAGCCTGAACCCAGTCTTGCAGCAAACAGATAGCACTTCTTTTTTGATATTTTTCTCTCAACCAGGACAGTTTCTGAATTTGGGTTCAAGAGATGGAAAACAAGAATCTAGAAGCAAAATGTTCATGCATGCAGTTGATCACACAAAACTATAGTTCCCAGTGACCAATTGAAGGGAAGGCCTAATTGTACCACTCCTAAAATGATGCATTTTTCTCGCACATCAAATCATGTCTTTTCTTGGGTAAGGTAACCCCAAAACATGTCATGACAACACTGATCATCACTCTGTTGTTGCCCTGATTATCCTTGCTTCCATTGGTGTGTTTAATTATAACAATGAGGTGGCGAAACAGATAAAAAAACAACTCTTTTATGTGTCCATCTTGTACAAACCTATTTACTCAGTCAAGCTGTAGCAACTAAAATTAACAGATTTTTTTTTTATTTTTTTTAATAAAAAAAAAGCCTAGCAATTGCAAAACCAAAATGAAATAAATTATCAGCTTTATTTAAAAAAACAGGCAGCCTATTATGAACAAACAATACAAGAGTTAAATACCTCAAACCTACAAAAATAAAATGTGAGTCATTTTAATTTCCTGATTTCAATTTCAACTCTCCTAAAAAACAGATTCAATAAAACAGATATGACAAAAACATTTACTAAGTGTGCACATGAAGTAGAAGCTGCAGAAGTTAAAAAGAAGTCAAACATACACAAACTGCCTTCAGATTAGCTAAATAAAGCTCAGAATTCTCAACTTCTGCACCTCTCCATCTCTCATAAAACAAGTAAAATTTCACAACTTCATAAGCAGGATCGAATTTCTCCATCTTAGAGTTGGACAAATCCGTGACATCTCTAGGAGATGTACTGGGACCCAGGTTAAAGTGACCAATGGCTTGTATAATACCAGCAGCACATCTCTCTGTTGCATGAATTATTTTTGGATTATCTTTTGCATTTGCAGCATGCCACTGTAACAATTCTTCCTGGGCATTGCTGACCTGCAAATGTGAAGCACATTCACACAGCACTTGTCAACAGAAGATCGAAGAAATCTTTATAAACTTGTTATGAAAAATTAGTGAAATAACAACCATGACACCGTGTACATCTGGAATGCTAAATAGTTCGGCATCATTTCCAGAGTCGCCACAAACAAGTGTATTATTAGGCAATTTACCCTCAGCCTTGAATTTTTTTAGCAGATAAGCAAGTGCTAGCCCTTTGCCAGCACCTTGTGGCAGGATATCCAAGTCCATTCCTCCACTGTAGATTATTTTGACATCCAACTAATAATCACAAAGCAAAAGGTCAGAGTGCCGTTTGCAAAGCGTAAAAGTATAATCAAGAAGATGAAAGCTTTGCATTCATCTCCACTAGCCATAAAGTAACGGGGTTTTATGCAAATATATCACTGTTGATCTTGTCACGTTCTACTACAGAAAGAAAGTTTCATCATACCCCGCGTTCTTCCAAACGTGTAGAAAGAGCTTTCATTATGTCCATTGCCTTGTCTTTCTTAATGTAGAAGCTCACTTTGTGTGGTCGTTGCTCTGTCTCTGACTGCATGACTCCAAAAGGTCAACATAATACAGATAGTTCCCATGCAAAAGTATTTTTATCTTGATGCGCATAAAAGTACTTTCAAGATCATCTTAAGTAGTGATGCATGAAATTTGGTGTACTGAACATGTGTCTACAAGTTTAATGTATTGAAAAGATGTTAATCATATGTATGTGTCGACAACCAGACACCAGTTTCTATAACTATACCTGAAGAGTAAGTTCAGAAATTTTTTTCGTCTCCTCTGAAACTACATTCCTGTCCCATTTCTGATTTAAAATTTCAACCCAACCATCATCTGGTACCATAGAGTTACCGTATGTTATTTCAGTTCCCACAGACATTATTGTGATATCTGGGATTAACAGGGGCTTCTCTTTCCTTAACTCCTTGTACAATGTAGGTGACCTTCCAGTGGAGAATACTAACAAGGAATTATTACGATAATTGGACTCCCACAAAGCGTTAAACCTGAGCAGAGAGAGGTTATCGGGATCATGATGGTCAACCTACAACAAAGAGTTTCATATTAGTCCAATCCAATTCGAGTGACTAGGAAAAACAATAAGAACTAACCATTGTATGATCAAGATCTGAGACTATCATAAGGCGCGCAACACCAGCAAGCTGGTTCATGGTTGTCTTAAAACTAGTTTCACTCTGCAATTAAAATTGACTGGTGTAAGCAAAAAGTTAATAAGACCAAAGAATCCAGTACTCACACTTCTACTAATTGGACTACACAACCCTCCTGCTAGGTAAGCTTTATCAATCACAAACTAAGAGTAAGAACAGAGGGGATTATGACGCATTAGTTTGATTTTTAAGCAAAAAGGAACGTCTCATAAAGTGATTTATGTTATTGTAAATGATGCCCAGAAGAATGACAGCTCGATATGCTATGTGACACAGAAGTAAAATGTATATGGATGTGAACACGACTTTGCTGTCCACAGCTAAATACAGATTAGCGCGTAGTATATCTCGTATAGCTACAATTTTGAAATGAGATAATAGCATAAAATATTGAACATCAAAATGTCAGGAAATAATAGTTGTTTGTGATTAGGTCCCGCAAAAGGCTTCTTCAAAACAAATAACAGTCTAACATGTGTCAGCTCAATAGTCACAGCTACCACTACCAGATATAATATAGAATATAGATACTAATCAACCACAAAATAAAGCATCAAAGAAATATGTTCTTTGCTTGGAATCACGGCTATAGCAGAAGATCAACTGGCAAGTGAACTTATATGAAGACTGGATGGTGCTAAATCAAGGGTCTAAACAGATATTACAGTCAATTAATTTATATAGTGGTTCCTCTCATCCAAATCCCATTAGATTTGTCCCGAAAACACGGTATCATCTCAATCGTGTTCTACAAACAGCTAAAAATGCCAGAAAAAAAAAAAAATCATCTTTATTTTAGTTATCAATTCGTAAACAACTAATCAAGCAACTTCATATGCTAAACCAATAGATTATTTGAGAAGACAGAGAGGTACCATTACCAAGGAAATGAAATAACAGAAAGAGCGAGCTTCAACTTCTATCACACAACTGATACTAAATGGAGAACAAAATTAAAAACCCATAACAATTCGATTGCATTCATTCCAAATTCATCTGATTCCAGACAACCAAACGCAACCCACGAAATTCTTTTATTCTAATTAAAAAACATGAAATCAAGTTCTCCCAATCTAAAGATTCGATCCCACATGCATACACGTGTCCAGACCACAAAACGACTATAGTATATGCACACATGTATCATGTATGTATATGTAGAGAGAGGGAGACAGGGCTTTCGTACCGGCCTAGTAGAGAGAGAGGTGGGGTGGGGGGGATGATCGTTGATGCAAGAACGAGTGTGGGAGGAATATGAAGAAATAGGAATAACGGCACCAAACCGTAGCATTGAACGGATATTTGGAATATATGCCTTCCAATTTTGTCGAGTTGATAAAACTGAAATTATTGGGAATTGGGCATTGGATCCAATTTCCTTGGCGCTTCTTCAGCGTGCTGTAAATCTATATTTATGGTCGGAATTCAATTCAATATAACTACTTGTAGTAGATAAGATGTTAGAAAGCAAGTGAAATGACTATTATCTAGGTAGTAAAAAGGGCTTAAGTGGAACTCCACGTTCCAATTTGGGAGTAACCCAGCTAGTAAATCTTGTTTGAAAATAATACTTTTTAAACTCTTTTTTCTGTATGCTTATTTTTAATCAAAAACTCACACAATAAAATATTCTGCACGTAAAGTCGAAACTTTTCCTACTTTCTAACCACACGTTCTCATGAAAAATTACGGTCCAAAACTCTATTTTTCAAAAGTACAGTTGTCAAACAGGAGCTAAGTCAGATGACTCTTTAAATACTTCATATTTCTATTGGCGGGATGAAATATATCCTACCGGTTCAACTTAATAACAAGTTTGTACAAAGAAGCATATATTGCTTGCCTACAAACATAATGTGGCATATTAAGGGTGTGTTTAAACCACATCATTTTGAGAAATATGTTGAAAAAGAATGAAAAGTTAATGATGTGATAAAAAATATTATCTTATTAAAGAATGTGTGGTTGAAAATAAGTAGAAAAATAAAAATAAAAATTTGAATGGGTACCAAACATGAGCTAAGTAATTTGGGATATTTTATGGTTGGCAAAATTAATCAATAATATCTTGAGCCAAAGGACGCGACACCTAAATTGAGCAAGATGTTTATATTATATGCTTATAAGCCTAAATTAGATATTCAAGATTATATAATCACAAGTTATATTATGACAACGTCAAAAGCAATGTTTGAGTAGTAATAAAATGGTCACTCAAAATGGCTGGAAAAGATAAATAAAAATAATTGGAAAAGAATATATAGAATTATAACCCAATTTTCAAGACTAAAGGACAAACCAATTAACAAACAAAAGATACAAAAAGAACGCACTAAAAGGGACAGGAAAACTCACTATACATATCTAGATCCTCTCTAAACTTTTCTTTACAATCGAAAAGCACTCAAATTTTCTTTTCCTAGTAAAACGTAGTACTGGATAAGATATTTTCAATGATGATCCGGCTTAAGAGCATTTCTTAGCCTCATCCTTCAGCTTTTTGACAATCCTTTTATTCCACAATCAATATCTTGCATCATTGCCATAAATTCACTGTAATCAATTCGACCATCCTGGAGAGGGAAAGCACTTTGAGATATAATTTTTCTTCTACATTTCAAGTAATTTTATCCATAAAGATCTATGCAAATAAGTTCAAATGTGCCAAGGGGAAAAGATTGAGAATATACGTTATCTTGATCGACTTCACGGATGATTTCTTCTAGTTGAACATCTCCAATACCAAATTTCTCGCAAGCTTTTTGAAGCTCATCATGGGTGATGTATCCACTCCCATCTTGGTCGAAATATGAAAAGGCTGCGAACATGTGATCCTCTTTCTGAACTTTGTTTAGGTGGAGCATTGCTGTTACAAACTCCTTGTAATCTATGGTTCCACTGTTATCAACGTCAGCCTGCATTATCAAAAAAGATTCTTAAAAAAGAAAACAGAGATTATTAACAAGTATGAAGAGGATCTAATGTCATTGATAATCAATGAGGTTGTGTTAGTTTATAAATGTCACAAGGTTCAAGGTATAGTATGTTGTTTGATTATTGAAAAACTATTTGGTTCCAGTACTAAATCCATGTAAATGCCATGCAACCTTAAAGACAAACAATCTTCTTGATCTCGTCATTGCCTTGCAAAATTCTGCACAAACCAATTTATCGGTGTCTAAAATGAGGTTCTAGGAGTTGATTTCATTAACCAATTGAGGGGTAGTCCAGTGCAGCCCAATATCCAGGGTACGGGGTGAGATGGATGATTCTTTACCATGATTTGCTCATTATTTATAGCATTTTCGCTGATTATTTACAAACTCATTCCATGCAGCACTAATTTTAACATAAACGATAGCTCTATGAATAACCATGAGATAGAAAGTAATGGGTATTCCAGTTAAGTTTCAAGAAACTTTTGTTATGCAACTGAATTGTGAATAATAAGAGAAAAATGGCTCTTAGACCTAACTATTATGCACTTACAGCTTGCATCAGACCAGTTATTTCTGAATCCTTGAGATCAGAGCCCACTCTTTCCAAACCATTTTTGAGTTCTTCCAATGTGATTTGTCCACTATTATCCACGTCTATCATTTTAAACATTTCTTTAAGTCCTGCAATTTCCTCCTCGGAAAGACATTCGGCAATAACCTATGTATAAGAAACAGTGATAGTTAGATATAATGCCAAATGTACTGACACTACACATGAAACAATATTATACAATAATACAACATGCTTCTCCTTTTCACTTATAAATGTCAAGGAAATTGTTCAAAAAAGCTATAACCAAAATAAGAATAAAAGTTTCTGAAATGCAAGATGAGTAAAATGAAAGCACAAGTGGGCTATTTCTTTGCAAAATTGAGATAAATTTCATATGGCAATTCTGCCAATCCCGTTCACATTTTTTTTTTTGTTGAACCACTTGATCAAAAAACTTAAGTTGTTAGAGAGAGTCACGTACATGTCATTTAAATCTTGTTTCGACACATGACACATCCCCTCACATGTAGACGATGTTCATTTTTTCCATTAAAGCTTTACATGTACACAATTTCATTAAATGGATGGCACTAAAACTTGAACCTAGGACCTTTGCTCGTTGTCGTATCTAAAAGTTTAAGTTAGCCACATGTACATCATTTATATCTTGTCTTAGACGCTTTCTCTTGTCAATGAATAGATTTATATACGTGTATGATTTAGATATCTCGTATTTCTTGGAATAGTGACGCAATTGATGGGATTTGGTCCAATGAGGTTGATACAAATTACCATTAGATAGCAAAGGAGCTCTTTACTCGAAGAAACAAAATTGCTCCTTGCTCTTGCATATAAAACTGTATTCTCCAACAGGGCATGGCGAAATGAAATCAGCAAGATTCTTGCATTAATAAAATGAACCCAGAATTTATATTTATATTTTTTCCTTATTAAAAAAAAGAAGAGATTACTCATTTTAAGGGTAAGCAAGAAAGTAACTCATTGCTGTTTTGCAAAGAAATACATAGTGAAAAGTGTGAAGGGCTGATTGACTTACTCTAAAGGCTATCTTTTTGAGTCTATTCATGGCAGAAAACTGCTTCAAACGAGTTAGCACAGCAGAATCAAGAGGTTTATCGGGAGCAACACCATCAACTTGGACCCATTGGTGGCCTGCACACATTATAACAATAGATGTCATTCAGACGTGCAACACTTGACTCCAGAAGTACATAAATGTTGGCACATTTTGTGCCATTGAGCTTTGAAATTTTCTTTTTTCCAAAGCTTTATAAAATAAAATTATAGATTCACATATGTCTTAAGCTCTATCGACTGTGCTACTGGTTATTTGCTAAATTTTACTTAACAACCACCTCTTTACTGCTTGTATCTCTTTAGTCCTCTATACTCAGCAATTTAGTTATAAAACAGGATATATACAATAATAACAAGATTACTTGTGTCATGTATAGGCTACCTCACACTCGAGTTGATTAGGGAAATAATTGTGGGTTGAACTTTATGTGATCTCCAAGTCTAGTCACTCTAGTGTGTGCTTTTCTCTTTGGAAAATTTTAAGCCTTGTAACTGCTTTAACATTTTATAGAACTTGACTTCTGATCACCTCTTAAACAAATTTTCATGGATTTTTTCATCTTCGCCATCTAGAAAAGAACTTTTGAGCCACTCTCAATTCCCTACTGTTTTCCCTTGATGAGATCAGCAGGTTAAATTTATTTCCTGAGTTTTAAAGGTCACAAAACAGACAAAGACCAACAAAAATAATACTTTCTGCAGCATTTTATCCAATGCTGAGTTGTAAAAATTTTGTAACTCCATTACTCAAACGTTCGAGAAATAATCATGTTATAAGGCTGTAAAAGAAGCTCCAAATCACTAACTTGCAAAAATTCCCAACTTGGCATATTATATACACTGATTTATGAACGATTGCAAGGAAAAAATAATAATCTTTCATTGGACCCAGCAATACCATGTTCGAATAGTATCACCTATCATATGCTATCTCTTGCAGCTGTCATCAAAAGGCGCAGACATTATTTCCCTTCTACACTTGATTAAAAAGTTCCTAATTTTCATTGTGTTTTGAGTATACTGCCCAATGAAAAATGCGTTACTTCTGCTGGAAGTTGAAGAAATGTGATGTTATGAAATTCTGCAGCAAATAAAAGCAATTTTATGTACTATATATGCTCCAAAAAAAAAATTCATTTGTCCATAGCAAGTCAAGTTATATTAGTTGATGGTGGGATGAAGAATCACTTCTCATTTACCACATATAGTGCATGTTTGGTACGTGACATTAGATTGTACTAAAATAATAAGATTATAATTTCTTTTTCTTCTCTAGTCAGTCCAATATTATCTAATCCACTTTATTATTAATGCATAACAAACAGCAAAAGAATGTAGCTGGCTCCCCGAGACTTAAAAAAGAATTGGTTTGGTATATAAGATACTCACAAAGAACTTGATGTGCAGTCAACCGTTTTTTAGGATCTCGAAAAAGCATTCTTCTGACAAGATCTTTTGCACTATCGGATACAATAGGCCAAGGCTCTGATACAAAGTCGAATCTCCTTTCAATACATGTTCAAATATCCCTTGTTCTGTTTCTGATCCAGAACACATGCAAGAAAATAGGTCTAAATGAGTAGATTCAAGTGGCGAGAAAACAACAAATATCAAAATAAATGCTCACCATCCCAAAATGGAGGCACTCCACTTAGCAAAATGTAAATAATTACTCCAGCACTCCAAACATCACACACTTGACCATAGTGCTTCTTTAAGACCTCTGGAGCTACACAATAAGGGCTTCCAACCATGTCGTTGAATGTTTCACCTGAGAAGAGGAAGTATTAGCACTTGATCTGGCATGAGAAAAAGTGATTAACAAGCAAGAAGCTATAGACACAAAAGGCAAGCTACCTCTTACAGTTAGAAAGGACACATGATTCCACTAAAACATTGGTGCAAGGATGTGGATAGTATTTAATACAAATGAATGCAACCCCTCACAGCGTACAAATACGAAGGTTAGAAAAATTGATTCAACGTTGAATAATTCCTAATCAGAAGCAGAACAAAGCTTGGGATGACTCCAACCATATTCCAGAAACTTTTGACTCAAACATGTGAAACCACGCAAGACTTGGCAGGTGGATTGCCAATACCAAAAACTTGTACTTTGCTTTTCCATTTATCTGAAACAAAAAATCCATAATTTTAGCACTTTTGGGAAGGGATGCAGGGTCTGAAACAATGCCATGGTTCCAAAATTTTAGGAGAAGTGTATAAGAACAGTGAAAGATTTTCTATATCGTCACTTGATGATGGTCAAAATTATAGGAGTGCCTGTGGCTCTAGAAAATCAGCTTCAGGTCATATTAGCTAATTTTTTGAATCACGACTTGTATACATGATATGATGGCATTTAGGATACTCAAAAACATAAGTCGCTTTTCTTCAATAAATAGAAATTTATAAATTTACAATCCAAATATCCCTAAGATAATGCGAAGTTGAAAATTCATGCCTGACAACTATAAGAACATCATGAGCATAACTTAAACTATCATTGTCCAACAGTTGACCTGACTCAAGCATTGACCAGCATGAGTAGATTTTGAGAATATTTTACACTTCGGACAGAACTGGGTTCATTTCCAAATAAAACCCTCTCCCAATGAAGCATTGCGCTCAAGCCTCCTAAAATTGAAGTGAAATAAAACCCTCTCCCAAATGAAGTTGTAAACTTCTCAACAAGTAGAAAATGAGGAGAAATAATGGGAAGAAGTTATTAGTAAAGAGGAAGATGATGGGAGACTTTTAAGATTTTTCCACTTATAGTCGTAGATTAAAATATTGTTACTAATTTCATGATTTATTATTAGTTACTTTATTGATCAATTTTATTTTTGTTTGCAAATTGATATAATTTTGTAAATTGGTTTCACTATGGATTTATATTTTTCCAATTTCAGTGGTTTGTGTTATGGTTTATGCCTAGTATCACAGATGTAGAACATCTCTAGCTGATTCCGCATTTTTTAACATTGGTTTGTTATATGGTTGCACCTAATATTGCAGTTTCAATTTGTTTCATTTACCTCTCTACATGCGAGCAAATGTTGCACATGCAGGAAATGTTAAAGCTTGTCCCACGACAATATACCCTCACACTGAAACCAGTTATGAGCCTGAACAGAATTCTTCCCATTGCCAAACCTCCCCAGGCTTTAATTATATCTCAACCTTAATGGGAAAAATGACCTAAAAGCAAACCCAAAGAAAGACAATGACAACATTGCATTGCTCCAGAGATTTTCAACAGGTCTTCCTCTGGTGCTCTAGAGCCCAAATTCTTAACTGGATATCTCTAGGTGTCATACATATGATGTAGAGAATATGGAATCATGAATAGCTCATGTACCAGGTAAGATTTTGACATGTTCACCACAAACTTAAAAATATTCAATATCCTATCCCTGCCTTGCAAATATCAGTAGAATGGGAAAAAAGGGAATAAAGAACCACCCAGTGGAATCAGATGTTTAAAGTAATCTTCAAATTATAATAAAATCACAATACCTCTTAAATAAAAAGGTGTAGGATAATAATTTATTGACGGCTACTTATTGAGTATATAAATGCATAGAGAAAAAGCAAAATTTCTGCTACTTCTACTTCTACTTCCCAAAACAAAATATACAACTCATTGATTTAACAACTGGAAAATATTAATTTCTTTAAATGAAGATTTGAAATTCATTTTCAGATAAATCAAAATAAACGACAAGGTGTAAAAGAGTTTAGAGAAAAAAGGCTCCAACCAAGGATGACTAGGTTGTTCAAATGGACATGACAAACACTAAGTACCCTTTAAGCCATAACTTGCTAGACTACGAGAGCATGTTTCGGATGTAGGTTTGAACAAGACTCACAGTACAATGAACAATATTTTAGCTTCTTTTTATTTCTTAATTAATATTGTCTAAAAACAAGCCTGAAGAGTTTTTCTGGTAACATCCTCACGTACTCTTAAATGACCTCACTTGGAGAGGTAGAGTGAGCATTCCTAGTTAACCCTCAAACTACATAGACATAGTCACAGATTTTAATGCGACCTAAACTTACTTCATACTTTCTACAAACTCTGTCTGCTCGGTAATTCATACAAATGGACTAGCACAAAGGATCAAAATCCATGTTCTCAGAACGAGGGGTGGACAAAGGGGTTCATGTGACCCCCCAACTTTTGGGATTTTTTTTTAATAATACCATGTTTATTATGGATTAAAATCTAAATGTTAATCTAAATCAAAGTTAAAAATTAATTTTAATATATTTTATGTGACCAACAACTTTTCAACTTTTATCAAAATCTATTAAATATCTTATTTTAATCCCCATCAAACATGGGAAAAATCACAACATATTTGAACTTCTCTTTCCTCTTAATCTCTAGCGATTCTCTCCCTCACACCTTTTACCAAAACCTTATCCCTTCTAATTTTTAAAATTTGTAAAGTTTCTCTACAAATTATCGCATCTAACACAAATCTTCACTATAAATTGGACATAAGCATAATCAAATTTTCAACTAATTAGAACCTAAATTTGCATTTTCTCTTTTCGAATTGTGTATATAAAATGGGTCTGAAATGATTATATCCATTTTGACTTATATTTAACGAATTACATTTATTTGATTGACTATTAGTATAGAATATTGGTTATATATTTTTCCTTTTGATTACTTGAATTGATTATTTGTATCAAATATACTATAAATTATTTAAACGTAAATATACATTTTCTTGTGAGGAGCAAAATATTAATAAAAAGACCTTCGAAATCAAATGGATAAAATCTGGGCTTTCTCGGGTCAAGTATAAATTATTCAAAAATTAAGAACAAAACATTCGATCAATACAAATTTTGATTGTATCCCCTCACTTAAAATGTCTGCGTCCGCTACTGCTGAGAACACTTCACTGTGAATACTTCTAAGTTCCATTTATTTAATCATTTTCAATATAATTAAATAAATGCTAAACGAAAATCTTGTAAATGAGTACCTGGCTTGAAGAACATTGAGAGGCCAAAGTCAATGGTCTTCAGTGGTGACTCCTCTTGCTCATTAACGAAAAGGAAATTCTCTGGTTTCAAGTCTCTATGCATAACCCCCAAGGAATGACATGCTTCTACAACACCAACTATTATCCGAGCAAGCTCAGCAGCCTTCCTTTCTGTGTAATGCCCCCTCTGTATGATCCTATCGAAAAGCTCCCCACCTGCACAGAGCTCCATTATGACGTGAACTGCAATTGCATCTTCATAAGCTCCCACAATGGATATCACATTCGGGTGCCCTGCTAAGTGGTGCATTATCTGAATCTCTCTCCTTACATCCTCCACATCCTCCTCACTAATCAATTTCCTCTTAGCAATTGATTTGCATGCAAACTCTTTTCCAGTTTCTTTCTCCACACATAAGAATGTTGTTCCAAATTGCCCTTGTCCTAACTTCACTTCCTTCCCAGTGAATATATCTCCTTCAAATTCCCCGTTTTTCGCTGTAAAACCGATTCAACTTGTAGGCCTACACTTGATACTCTCTTAAAGTGACTCGGTTTGTTACCATGCCCTGCCTCCTTCCCCTCAGGCTTTTGGGGCTCGCCTGGTTTGGCCTGCTCACCGGCAATTATTGGCTGTGTAGGCGCGGTGGTAGTAGAACCAGAACCTTTACCCTCTAAATTTTTTTCGTTGCTACCATTTCCTTCTTGCTGCTGATTGGGTGCCGGGAGGGTTTCCGGTTCCCGGGTTTTCCAGACTGCAGCGGTGACGGACTGCAAGAAGCCATTTTTTCCCAAATTGGGACCAACGCAATTATTCCCCATCAAATGCGATATTCGCCTCCACTAATTCTATCCTTTTTGAATTTCAACATCGACATATGCCCTTATTAATCGAATTCACCGCAATGTAGCCAAAATTAATCAAGCTTCAAGATCAGATAAAGACCACCTTGAAGAAACCCTGATCTTTGCTCGAAATTGTGATCTTATCTGCTTTTTAAAGTTATTTTGACGAATTAAGACCTTAAATGAAACAAAAATTACAGATATTCAATTATTTGGCGTAATAATATCACAAATTAAAATGCTTAAAATACAAAAAAAAAAAATTGTAAAATAAATGGACAAAAGAAAATAAAAAATGAAGGTGCAAATTTATTATTGGGCATGGAAAAAGAAAGAAGTAGAGATCCATGGAATGATTATTAAAATGAAAAGCAGTGATGAAAATGTGAATAAGTGAGAGGTTGAGTCAGCTCGGAGGAGATGATTGATCGATCAATTGATGTCGATTCTGAACAAATTTCACGCAAAAATACTGTGGTACTCCATTATAGAGAGAGAGATTATACCGCTAAAGAAATTTTCGAAAAAGCATGTCGTTTACTGCAAGCATCTGCATGAATCATTGAATATCCACCAGAATCTTAAAATAAAAAATCTCTTGCTCACCAAACTTTCAAATTATGATTTTCATTTTCATGTATGGAAGTGAATATTTTTTAATGCTTTTAAATTAAATTATTAATAAGTGAAGTTATATCTATAGTTTTTGTAAAATGTAAATAAAATTTTTGACAAAAAAAATAAGAAATTAGAAAAAAAAAAAAAAAGGTCGTGGGTGCGGAGACACGGTCTCCCCCCCTTTTTTCCTCTTTTTTCGTTAAATAAGATATTTCAATTCATTAACTCTTCCCTGATGAATTAAACAATATTTCGAAAGGTTGGTATCCCTCTGAGCTTTTTCCAGTTAAACTTCTTGCTCTCCTAATTAGTTTTAACAAAATGCAAATATTTAAAAATTACAGATTAACAGAACCACCAACCCTACACGTACAAGTTTTGGACGAGGAACAGAGATATTGATTTCTTGAAGAAGCTTGTAGTCGTACTCGTCAACCATATATGCTGAATGTCTATTATTGGTTCGATAAATGTTTATATAGTTCACAGCAAACATAAATAAGAAGAAAAAACATGACCAATATATGAATAAAAAACATTTTCTTCCTTTTCTTCTTTTTCTGCATGTCCTTGCCACTGTCAGCTCTATGTTAGTCCTCTTCATATTCCCTCTTTTAAGAGGAGGAGGGAAAGTTTGAATTTTTATTGTATTTGAAGATGGAGAAGCAACAATACCAAGACAATTCTATATATTGTAATAATAAATATATATAGACGGAGAAGCAACAATATCAGGACCAATTCTGGGAATGATGTTGCATTCCAACAAATTCAGATAACAATTGTATCTCGTGGGTCGAACACAAACATGACGGTAGCCGCTCCATTCTCTCTAAAATAAACATAGAAGAACCCAATCGAAATAGTAACCCTTCGGAAGTGAAATTAAAAAACTTATAAATTCTTTGTAAATTTAAAAAAACTTTTAAAAAAAAAACTGAAAAAGAAGGTATGTACTTTGTTTGAATTCTTAGGCAGACATTTGTTTTTGTTTGTAATGGAAACGAAAGAAATTGATGGATGATATGTTATTTCTGAAAATCAATAGAAATAGAAGAGTTGAGATATGGAAAGTGAAGGAGGATGAGAAACCAGATATTTGTGAAATTGTTATTATTGAGAGTCGGTTCAATTAAAATTGAGAAAAAAAGCCAGTCAACAATTGTGGCTATCATTGTGAAAAATTAGATCGCACAAAAATGAAGTGTGAAAGCAAGGGTGTACAAATCAACAGTAAAACACCCCACCCCTCTTTTGATGTATTAGTGATTTAAAAGTTTAGTAAACCAATTCAGTAATTTATGAAAAGGGAACTATTAGAATAATTTAAATATGATTTGGAAATATAGGAATAATTAAAATGATCAATTATAGAAATTAAGATAAGATGGAAGAGTATTATTATTCATTGTCGGTTTATTTGATTCCAACATCCAAACAGCCCAATTTCCTATAACTCATTGCGTGGCCTGTTCAACTCCCAAAATAATCCGTTCTCAACAGCTCCGAAGCATCGAGAAATTGGCTTCCCTGATCAACAATCTTCCACTAAAATTCAGAAAGCAAAAGAGCAGAGGATTTGTGTGTGGAGAAATGGCCCAGCCTAGCAAAGAGCCATGTAAGAAACAAGCCTGTGATATTCAAGCTTGCCTTTCCAAGAACAATTTTCTCTCGCAAAAGTACGTAATTTTTTTTATCATTGACCTTTCATTTTTTTTGTTTGTCATTGATTGATTAATTAATCTCTCGTTATTTGAATTCGTTAAAAGAATAAAACCCACTAATTAGTTTTTAATGGGATTAAATTGAAATCAAGGTTTTTTATTTGTTTTATTATCTATATATTTCTTGGTTCAGTTAGTTGCATCATAAGGTTAGTCTGAATTAATTTTTCTATCGTTCATTAAATTCATGTGGTTTTATAGAATGCTGATTGATTTATTTAAATATAATTGTATGTTTTCTTTTAGGCTGTAGGATGAAATATTGGTATAATATTCTAATTCAGAAATAAATTTCTATGTATATTTTCCACAGTTTTCGACGCCTTTTTAAATTAATTGTTGGTCACAAGATTCACAACTCACGAAGCTTATAAATAATGTAAAGACTTAAGGATTCTTGAGCAAGTTATTTATTTTCATTTTTTTTTTTCATTTTATTTGGAGCTTGGGAGTTTCTGAGTTCACTGAGAGTTTGTATATTTAGTTATATACTGCATTTGTTGGCTTTTAGCTAATAGAAGAAGTTGAATAAAATGGATTCCCTGTTGTCCAAATATAATTTAAAAATCTTTTAGTGATTCTTGAAGTGTCCTGTTATAGTCTTGATGTCAAGATAGTATTATGAAATGATAAGAATTATGGTTATTGGGGAACATTATCAGTTCGGAGTTAATTTATTCGGAATCAGTTCATTCTGATTTAGCCTATGTTACACACTTCATTAGTGGTCTTAAATTAGGCACTCTTCGTATCTTTGAGGGTCAGTTGTCTGTGAATTATGAAGCCTCCTAAAAGTTGGAACTGAATTGTGCACCTTTCTTTCTTCGTTTTGTTCCTTTTTATTGTGGGAAAAGCAAATCTTATAGTGACCCTTTTTGTCATACGACATATCATTCCAGAATGTATGGTCATATTTTGTGAATCTTCTTTACCGTTTTTCCTATTGCGAATTTTACTCTAACAAGCTACAATGATTGAGATTTGAGACTATTGATTGCTGTTGAGAGTTATCCTTCCCCTAAAGTCCATTCATACTATCAGCAATCTTAAAGAATCTTTGTTTATCTTGTAAACCTGGCAAATATTTTAATTTTTTTTATGATGTAAACCAGAAATGTACCTGCTATTAATCCTGAACATGATCAAGAACCTCATATCAAATTAAATGTCTATAAGTTTACGGAGAAGAATACCTAGAAGTATTGGACTGGTTGCACGAAGTGGAAAGAATTTTTGAGTTACTTGATTTTCCAGAAACAAGAAAGTGAAGTTGGTGGAAGCAAGTAGGCACTCTTCTGGAGTATGCAAATTAGTTTATTAACTACGACATAAGTGCAGGCTGCAGCTAGCGGACACAGTAGGTTATTTATCATTGTTTGGTGGTTTACGGACAAATATGGGCAACTTTATGGAGCTAAACTTTGCTGGGCATTGGCTAGTGCAGTCTTACATGTGATGAATGTTGAAAGCAAGCAGTCTAGGGACCAATTAGGGAGAGCATATCCAGCCCTTTTAACTCCCCCCACCCCCAAAAAAAAAAGAAAGGGTGATGGCATATGGAGAATGTGATTGATAGTATTGTCATCAATAAAATTACATTCCAAATCCAATTTCTAGATTGGATCTACATGTTGGATATTGCATAGAGCTAAGGGTTTCTTGAAGATTGATCTTAAAACTGGATACCGCCAGATTAGGTTTGTGAAGATGATATTGAGTGGAGGACTGCATTTAAGATTGATGATGGATTCTACGAGTGAATGTTGACACCTTTTGATTTGTCTAGTGCCCCCAGCACCTTTTTGCATTTGATGAACAAGTCTTGAAGCAATTTTTTAGGAAGTTTGTTGTCGTCAGTTTTACTCGTATCTTAATGGATTTAGAGCAACAGGTATTTATTTTATATTCAAACAATGAAGCATTGAAGCATCTCAACATATAGAAGAAGTTAAACAAAACCCACATTTTTGGGTTTTATACACCCAAATGCCTCGAATGTGGGAATTGACCATTCTACACGTAGGATTTGCAAATAACTCCTCCAAACACTATTGGATAGGGCCCTTTTAACATAGTCTATCGTAATCAATCCATCCATTTTTTAAATCTGATTCCAGTACCATAAATTGGAGAGGATATTGCAAAAGGAGATGATATAGTTGAAGAAGTGAAGAGTTGCATGGTATGGTGACTCAAAACTTAAATAAGCTTCTGCTTCATTTTCATAAGATTTATATGGGTCACTACTAAAAGTAATGTGTAATGGGACTTGAGACAATGAGTTTAAATAAGAGGAGTGCCTTGCATTCTTTGGGACAGCTAGAGTAGCTTTAGAAGCTTTTATAGACGCTTATTTCTTACGTTATTTAAGCTGTTTTCTTCTGAACAGCATTTGAATCAAACATTTAGAGAGCATTATTGATATGTATTTTGTTTTACTTTGGTAACTACGGAGGCATTTTATGGTTCGTGATGCTGTCTGATTTCTTATATACTCTGATGGTTTCCGTAGTCTATGATGCTCGGACTCTTCGAAATAGTTGGAGTACCCGTGTCGGACACGACACGACATGGGTATGGGTATGGGTATGGGTATGAGATATGTGTCGAATCCTCCAAATTTCAACCGGACACTTCGTCGTTTTTGCTTCTTC